>JAIMZG010000999.1:0-57515 GCA_020466075.1 Colletotrichum coccodes
AAGATACGGGACATACGTACTACGTAGTATCTGCCAGTATGCATCGTACCCATGTCCTTCTCCGCCATTTCAACGACTCATTGGCAGGAACAGTGGTATTGGGCAAGGCTCGGCAATATACCTGGATCAGATCCTTTCTTCTTCTTGATCTTCTTCCTTTTCTGGTCTTGTCCGCAACTGCCTCGATGCCATCCAGGCATTGTGTGGTTACGGATTAGCCTGTGGTTCTGTCCCTGTTTCCTTTTCCCTCCCACTTTTTTCTTTTTTTTTTTTTGATAGAAGGGGGGTTCGGCGATCTTCTTTCCCCTTGCTTTTACTAGGAAAAGCAGGGGAGAACGAAACTTGAAGTCTAACTTCTTTTACCAGTCACTTCATTGGCAGCAAACCCTGCCAAGGTCGGCGGGTGTGAAGCTAATTGGTCACACAGCTGAGCCGTACCTTGCAGCCGGCGCCAGGGGTAAGCGCCGTCGGGCTTGTGGCTTTTAGGCTGGGCCAACCAACGTTGCAGAGCATCCGCAATGACACACCATACGTCCAGCATTCATCAGGCGTACGCTGGGGAATGGTGTGCTCGCAACGCATTTACCAAGGCAGAGTGAGTAATCTTCTGACGATTTGCTTTCCCTCTAGCTGTATAGATACAGTCAGGGCTACTCCGATTCCGTTGTAAGAGGCGCCGTTGATTCTGAAAAGGATGGAAATTCGAAGAGAAACCTTAAAGTGCGTACTGCCCCATCAACAGCGACTCTTCCCAGGTCTAGACAACAACTGCGACACAGAAAGGTCGCGGCCATGTTTTTTTGTTATCGTCAAGTCTGCCAATACTGCCTGCCGTGTGCTTGGCGTCTTTGCCATTGTTGTTTGGTTTTGTGGCCCTCCTGCAATTCTTTGGGACCTTGAAAAGTCGTTGGAAGGTACGAACCTCGGCCCCGTCCTTCGTGAATTCTGCTTGGGTGGCATTGAAGTGGAGGGCCCACTTGCCCGAAACTCTGAAACAAGCCACGTCCGCGTCTGCGGCTGCACCAAGGTTGACTACCTGATAAAAGGAGGAGCCGGTGGGGTTTGCCACGAGGAGCTATTGCCATAGTCAAACAGCTACTGCTTGCCACGCTCCAGAGTACGCTTCTATGGGTTTACGACTGTGCGGTACTGCAGGAAACGACCGCCTTCTAATGGAACGCATGCATTCTGTTTTCGGCTTTGGACATGATCACCGTCCATCATTCATCGATACCTTTGGTGTTATAACGACACCTCTGTGCAACCCAAAGCCAGCAGCCGGCCGTCTCGATCTTGTCACAACAGGGAAGCACCGGCCGAAGGCCGCATGACCCCAAACCTATGGAAAGCGCCCTGAACGAACCGATTGAGCATCAATCGTACACTTCCCAACAATGCATGGCACGCCCATTATCTCGCCTACGCCCACGAGATAACAAGGCACCCAAAGAGTCTATTCCACACCTCCATCGCTCCAAACTCGTCGATCGGGTCTATGTCTTGTCCATCATCCATGCTTTCTTCGTCCGGTCTTCTGACACCGACCCAAGCGCCAGATCACTGCACAACACCGTTACATTCTCGATTAACTAGCCAAAACAACAACAGGTCTCCCCCTGTTCACCCGCCTACTGTACACCCCTTCAAGCAACCAGACCCGATGTCTCTCGGTTGGGCTGACCGTCTACGGCTTGCCTTGTTGGGAATGCGGTCAGTGATATCACGGGAAAGTGGGGGTTGATGCACGGCAGAGGCATGTCTTTCGAAGTAGGGGCCATGACCCATGGCACCTTTACCACACCATACTTCTTCTCCTGGACTGGCAGCGCTCTGTTGTTGGGGTTGATGCAAGATGCGAGCGAGCGTTGTCGAGTAAGCCGTGGTTCATCAATCATCGAGCAGACCGATGCAGAGAATCCTCACCTCGAGTGGCACAGATCCTTCGGCCCGTTAGAATGCTTGGTGTATCCCGTAAGCCACGCTAAACTCTATAGTACGACCTGGCCATATCCCGCCAGAGATTATTGTTTTCTTGGAAGTTCATACCAGACGCTCATGTCACCATTTATACGATTGCGAACTTCGGATCTTCGTCACTACCGATGTTTGGTTGCTGGCTGCAGATGCAAGCCAACTTTAGGCGACGCAGGAGACTGTTCGCACTGCCTCTGGTGTGGCTGGCCCTTTGGATAAGAAATATGGCCTATATGTTAGTTGAACCAAGGTGAATGACTTGTTGCTTCTTTCTATTATTAGCCAAATATGGAAAAGGCAGACATTCCCCTCGCCATTTGTCTTACCCTAACAAAGACGTAGCGAGCGTGCTCCGATTTTTTTTTTTTTTAAAATCTTTGGCCCATCACAGCCGGGAAGTCATACCGCCTTAATCTTGTTCATCTGAGCAGAAGTCTCCCACCAAGGTCTCCAGCAGCAGAAGGCGGTCTCAACTTTCCGAGCGCTCAAGCTGCAATCAAGACTCATGCACGTCAAAGTACCAATGTGTTTCACTCTTGGCAACTCGGTCTGAATCTGACCGTAGAAAGCTGGTCTTTGCTCTCAGCTCCTGCGTCGATTCGTCGGTCAGTCGATCTAGGGGCTGCGCAGACACTAGACGCCATAGTTTTCTAGCCTTCGAAGTGACACTGTTTCAACCCCCTGACGGACACTGCAGGGTCGAGGGACATGGGACAAGTCATATCAGAATCGCTCCCATGTCCACTTGGTCCTCGCCCGCGCGGCCTTGACTCGGACGACGTCAAGGCAACGAGAACAGACGGCTGTTCTTCCGCCACACGGAAGGATTACTAAGGGCGCAAAGGCGCCTCCGCGTATAATCAATCAGCGTGTGACGACCACACGGGTGACCTGCAGAGCGACTGCTTCTTTCGACCCTTTCGTCGTCGTCATTGAATCGAAATCTGAGACGACATACAGCACTGATGAGTGGGATTTTCACGATCCCCAAAACACTTATCCGTAAGTTGTGTTCTGTTTCCGTTTTTCACATCCACGTGCGAACAGGCCGCTTGTCCGTCCACCTCGCCGCATTATCGCGCTGATCCACCCATCCATCCCGCAGTTCAAAACATGCTCGCCGTCAACAGTCTGTTGGGGTTTCAACGCAGCCGCCGCGAGCTGCGCGCCACTTTCCGTGCGAGTAATCCATTGAAAATAGAGTCCAGAGTCGTGGCTCTTGGGCTGTTTTGGCTCGTCTCGAACGATAGCTTAGCCAGCCAACGATGGCCCTAACCCCCGGCTACATGCCTCTCGCTATCTGTTTCCCGACATCATGGCATATTCTGGGGCCGCTTGGCTTTCTTGGGCAGTTGGTGTGTTGCTTTCAGTTGCCGTCCAACAATGCTTGGCTAAGGAACTTCGCTGGACTGCCAGGATACTTCCGCGTCTCCGAATTCCCCCTTTCCCCGGACCCGGGCCTGGCTTGCCAGGCATTCTGTTCTTCTTGGTATGTATCTGCCCAATCATTATCACAACTTCAAGATGCCTGCTTCTCCATCTCTCGCACCTATCGCTCTTTTCTTTTCTTTTCTTTTCTTTCTTAGCGGGTTTTGTCCCGTTTGGCTTGGATCGAGACAGCTTAAAACAGCAATCCTCGCTCCGTGCGCATTTCCATTAGAGCTGGGAGTGTTCAAAGGATTAGTATTCGGCTTGGTTGATGGGTCAGAATGGACCTCTCAACGTTCTTTGGCACAATCAGCATTATTGGGTAAAAGAGGAGACAGAGGAGGAGCATATCCATACAGTAGGCAAATAAAGGAGGCCCAGCAGGTGTTAGATGGATCCTGACCGGTGGTGTCCCTCTGGTAGGCTAATGTGATCCTGTAATCCCGCAATCATGTGATTGCGATAGACATGTTAATCCTTCGGCCGGGAACATTTCCATCCGTTGATTCCTTTACCACATCTCGTCCAATATTTGCTGGTTATGAGTTTTCCAATACCATTGGTATCCGTTCCAAGTCCGAGACTGCGAACTGTACGCTCGAGGTTTCTGTCAGCGCCCATGAGACTTGCCCGTGTTCTCTGTCGCTGGCCGAGGTACCACTTAAAAAGCGAAACTTGCTCCACGGTTCATCACCCAAAGTGTACTCTCGTGCCTTTTGTATTGGGCAGATATGTGCCTTGCGATTCGAAACGGACAACGTCCAAATTATCTGGCCGAATTGTTTCGGCCGACACACCGGACAGACTCCGACTCCCTACTTAGTTGATGTTGGGGATCTGATGTTGTTTTCAATCGTTTCTTATGCTCGGCTATCTACACACGATCTGCCCGTTCCCCGATACACCATCGCGGCCAGTCGGGCCCCCGGCGCATTACACGAAACGAGTTGTCGTGACAGTAAACGCGTCAAGTTACCGCTTCGTCTGAACAATCCTAACCCCTCGTTACTGTGACGTACTCCTCCCACCAGTCGCCGTTCAACCTCGGACTGTCGGCTTGCTAGCCGAGTTATCAACCCACCCGTCTGAAATTATGGCTCCAGACCCTTCCCCGTCCCTTTGCTTCACTGTGGGTTGAAAGGGGCCTATACATCTTCATCCATCTACACCTGCTTGCCCTACAACGAATGTCTCGCCCACGCGGACGCAGGCTTGCCGCACGAGGAACGAAAAAGGCAACGGATAAGCAAAACGAGAACCAAATGATTGGGCACAAGAGAAGACGAGAAGAAAAAACAGCGTCTCCGTTGTGAGATCCACATCCGTATCAACCCTACGCCATGTTCCCAGTCACAACTCCACTTGCTGACAAGGAGCTGAAACGCAAGTTGATAGTCGTGTTAAGCCCTGCGTGACTTGCAAGAACTCGTTAGAACGTTCGTCAGAGTGAAATGAACCATTCATCTACCTGTTGCGAGCCTCATTACAACCCCAGCTCATCCTCGTCGCCGTGGCCAGTGAGATTGCCTCTACTACACAGCTCCGCTAGGACTCTGCGAGGCCCTGTCTCGCCGCTTCGGACAACCCGCCGGCATCCGTTCCGCACTCCCACTCCAATAGTCTGGCTTCCCAATCGAGGCTTGCCAAGAGCTCGTGACTGATTCTCCTGGCACGTGCTAAGCTCGTCGATGCCATCCATTGTTGCGCGCGCGTCTCCTGGGCTGCTGCCATAGTCCCCTTCTTGCGCTCTCTTCCTTTTCGCCGCCGTTCGTCGGTCCACTTGGGTGCCGTCCGGCTCGCTCGCCGGCTTGGCCGTTGGCACCAAAGGTCCATTGATGTTGGCGACCCCCGTCGTCGTTTCCGATCCCGGCCGGTGCAACCGGACGCCCTCTTTGCCATCGTTATGCCTGCTGCTTCGGCGGGGCATTGTGACCTCTCGTGCGATAAAGTTTCGCCGTCTTGTTACCGGAGTGGTTGCAATCCACTCGCTAATGCCTTCTTCCCATTGGAAGCCTGCAAAGAAAGTGTCCTCTGAGCCGCCGCGCGCGATGACTTTGTGGTAGCTTCCGGCCAGGGCTCCTGTCAAGGTCTCTGCGAAAATAAGGTCTCTGAGGTCGTCGGTCTTCTGTGCCAAGAAAAAGGCACCGTCAGCTCGAAGTGTTGCAAAACACGGGGCTCTTAGTTGATCCACGAGCTTACAGAGCTCGGCGAAGTACTGATTAGACGGCCGAGCTGTAGCTCTGCCGCAACAGTGAGCAATCGAGCAGGAGAGGGCAACGGTAATGTCTAGGAGCTGGCCGCTGTCTCTACCTGTGCTGGAGGTTCTTCTTTGGGTCAAACCATCTCCAAGATTTTCAATCGCAGTCTCGAGTTGCGTCGTGCTAAATTGAGGCACATTGGGGAACGACGACAAAAATATTGCCAGCAATAGAGGATATGCTGCCTCTCTGCTTCCGCGCTGTATTCTCACCAGTCCCAGCGCCTGGTAGAGTATATGCAATACCACTCTCTGTGTTCGGCTCTGCTGCCTTGTCTCTCCGCCATTCGCGGCGTGCCCGAAATCTTGGGAAAGCATGGCAATGGCCGACAAGGCACCGAGGAGACTCGTCAACGTCAGCTTGGCGGAGCTGTGGCTTGTGCTGACCTCTGACAAGCGCTTCTTCCGCCTTGGGAATGCACCCATGCACAGAGTTGCAAGTCCCACTGACGCAAACCGAATCGCAGTCGAATGTGCTTTCTGCTCGAGTATTGCAGATACTGTTGCGGTCCATAAGAACCCAAAAGCCTTCGTTGAGATTGTGTGGAGGGGAAGACGTCCGTTGAACAGTATCAATGCAAAGGCATCGAGCAAGTGAGATTCGATGATGGAGTTGTCGGCAAGGCTGGGCAACGAGGCCAGCAACCGACGCTCCATTTCGCTGCCGGGCGTGTTCGCTCTTTCTGGCGGTCTGTAATAGGAAAGACAGATTAGAGCCATATTGAGCTCAGCTGTTTCATGGGGGCAACCGATGGCCTTGCAATGCTCCATGATGATGTGTATGAAGCTGGTGTCCAGGAGGCCTCCCGTGATGATCTCTTTCAGCAGGTATATGGCATGTGCCCTGAGCACTATTCGAAGATGGCTCCAACCCTTGCCAGTACCGCCGAGGGTTTCCAATTCGTCATATACGCGAATCGAGTAACTCATCTGCTTAATTGAAGATACCGGACCGTAGTTCGCTGCTTTGGACATTTCCCAGGCCTCAATCTCTGCTGCACATTGAGGTACTTTTTGTAGACACATCGATAAGAGTGATTTCTTATCAACTGGGTTGTCCCTGAGCGTAGTCGACCGCAGCAGTACGTCCAGATCATGGAGGATACCCTCGTATAGTTGGTACCTAGACGGCCGGAACGAACGTCTCATGCGTTCTAGCTTGTCCAGGGACGATTCCAGAGGATTCCGTTTGCCTATTCTTGGAACCATGCAAGAGCCTCCTGCTTCTTCACATGGTGGCGGATCAGACGATGTTGCTGTCGTCATATCATGTCTTACTTTGCGTAAGATCGGAGTTGATACGTTGGGCACACCACAAGTTGAAGGACTAGCTCTTTGGCGGGGACGGCTCTGGGTTCGAAGCTGAGCCTTTGACGTTGGACGAGCTTCGTCTGCGGACATCCCAGGGGGTGACCTCCTGGAATATGTGCGGCGAGACCGCTTTCGCTGGCTGTGGAACTCGTTTCCCTTGTCCGTTATTTTTGCTTTCTTCGCCGGCTGGTGATAGGCCGTTCCTTCAAGGTCACCAACCTCATACGAATCCTGCCCTAGGCCAGCCTTTTCACCCAACGAAAGTCTTTGCAGGGCAGTGATACGTGACTGAAGAGGGCGCAAAAGTCGTCGGCATCTCGAAGAAGTCCAAAAGAGTAAAGGGTGATCGGACTGGTGAAGTCCGTCTGCTTCCCGTCGGACTGTGAATCCCTGGCTCGCCGGATCCTTGTCTCTCGCCATCTCAAGCAAGTCTGGCAAGTCTGTTCCTGACTCAAGCCCAACTGCAGTGTAGCTACAGCCAAGGGTAGCAGTGAGATTATGCTAGCACATATATCCAAGATGTCGTGTATTCTGGAGTGGGTTGAGAGGTCTGAAGGCCCGGGAAGGTGGACACTGTTGACTGAGGTCGAAAGTGAGTGAGAGCTGGTGTTTGCGTATTGCGATAAAGCTGACTCAATATTGAATGATAGCAAGTGCTGATGAGGATAAGAGTCTCCAAAAAACCACCAAAAATAATAATGATCGAGAAAGGGTGTTGGGTCTGTAGGACGGAGTTGTGATACTAGTGTTGGCAAGGCAGTGTATGCTTAGCAAAGTGTAGTGAAACTGAGTGATGTGACAAGATGAGATACTTCAGTTTAATTCATCACATTGAATGTTTACCTATTTCCCAATCAGGTATGGTGTTGTATTTATGGATGCTGGGTCTTCTATCCCGCAGAGTATTGGGGCAACCAATCAAGAAAAGGTCACGTGAGGAGACCACCCCAGCAAGAGCTGACAAAACGCGAGGTCGCAGTCATGCCCCGGGAGAATTAGCTAAGAGCGGTCAAAGGGGAGCATCTCTGCGGTGGCCTATCGGCTCCTCCAGTGTCCTCACCTTACTCCTCATTAGGGGAACACCGGGACTGGGGAGGCTTGAGGGTCTAACCACGACGACTGACAGCGTGTGTGAGCTCTCCAGAGTCCCCAACATGAACAGGGCGGGACCGAAAAAACCGAGAGCTCCAGCTTGCCGGGCCGGTGCATTGCCGTCAATTGATGAATGACAACGCGACTTTTTCTGCCGTGAATATTTTTTTTCCTGTTGCTACCAAAAGGCACACTACTCTCTCTTGATCTTCATACCCTCTTCCACCTACCTTGCTTGTCCCCTCTCTGATTCGCAACTGGCCGTGAAGTTGAACGTCACTTTTCTCCCTCAGGCCAAGAATCATTTGCTTCTATACGCCACTTGGGGAGTTGTGCATCTATCTTCTGCTAGACCGCTCCTTAACCTTCTCTTCCGTATTAATTGCGTAACTTTGCTGGTTTGTGCGCTTGTTGAAGTCCACCCAACCCTCTCCGCGTCGAAGCCTCGATATATACCCTTCCCCCCTCCCCTCTTGTTTGTTACCGGTTCAGGTCATACACCGATATATAAACATCTGGCTCCCCTTGGTTCTTGCGCAAAACTCAAGTACCAATGTCCCAATCCGATCAACCTACAGGCAAAGGTACCGGCACCTGTGAGCATGAGCAGCCCACACTCAACGCTCTTGAAGTTGTAGTTACATGATGCTAAACATGGCAAATCGCAGACAATGCCGCAAAGGAGCCTGCGTCTCCTGTCGAGACTCAGGTCGAGCCTCAGGCCGAGAGCAATGAGGTTGACCAGGGCCTGGAAGGTGACTAAGACCATCTCTTATTAAGGATTCGGAAAGCTGACATGATGTGTAGCATTGATCACTCTTACTATCAAGCTTCCTCATGAGCCCGGTCAGATGCAGATCACGGTTAGCTGCGTTCAGTCAATTCTCAAGTGCACACGCTGATCGGGACAATACAGGTATCTCCTCAAGAACAGGTCCACGAAGTTCGACAATCCATCATCGATCTACCCGTTGCATTCCAATACACTTGCTTCCACTTGGAGCACTGTGGCCAGCGCATCAACGATTTCCTGCCCATTTCCGAAATCGAGGGCCTCGCCGAGGACCCCGAAGTCAATCTGGTGGAAGATCCTTACACCGAAAAGGAAGCGCGTATACACCTAGTGAGGATCAGGGAGCTGATCGGCGCCGCCGGAGACCGTACCGATGCGGTTCAGGGCATCCTGCCTGGCCTGTCCCTCCTCGACACTGTTGTGCCGCCGTTGGATGAGCAGGCCAGCGGAGAGCAAACTCAGGCTGCCAAGGAGACAAAGGAGGACCACACCTTCGATGCTCCCGTCCCCGTCTCGACCCTCCTGCCTCCCGTCGAGGAAGAGGAGGCCCCTAAGACGATCAAGTCTATTTCTCTCTCGCCCTGGAACCCGCCACCTGCCCACCTCAAGCAGAGGGGGCACCTCCTGTATCTCGTGGCTACGACCAACGAGGGCGAGCAGCACCAGATCACAGCTCATGTCGGTGGCTTCTTTGTCAACAAATCGTCAAATGCCAAGTTTGACCCTTTCCCTCGCCCCGCCCCCAAGGGTGTCTCGGCCCACTCCCTACTTGGCCTCCTTGAGCTTGTCTCGCCCTCCTTCTCAGCATCCTTCCTCAAGCTGCAGGACTTCAACAACCGTAAGGATCCTCTTGCGACTTTCCAAATCACGAACGCGATACCCGCTGCACCATGGATTGTGCCATCATCATCCTCTCCCTTATGCGCCCACACTCCCGATTGGACACGATCCCAGGAGACGTACCTCATCGCTGGTGCCGATAACACCGACACTCTGCGAGATTGGAATGAGGAGTTCCAGTCTGCGAGGGAACTTCCCAAGGATACGGTCCAGGACCGCGTCTTCCGCGAGCGCCTCATGTCCAAGTTGTTTGCCGACTATAACGATGCGGCCACTCGCGGTGCCGTGCTCGTTGCTCGCGGCGAAATTCCTCCCCTGAACCCTACGGAGTGCAAGGATGCTCAAATCTTCGTCTACAACAACGTCTTCTTCTCATTTGGCGCTGATGGCGTTGGCACCTTCACGTCTGAGGGCGGCGACGAGGCTGCTCGGGTTGCCACTGGCAAAGACGTTGCTGGCGTCAGATTGGTCAACCAGCTTGATATCGACGGCCTCTTCACTCCTGCCACAGTCGTGGTTGACTATCTTGGCAAGCGCATCGTTGGCCAGAGCATCGTTCCAGGCATCTTCAAGCAGAGAGAGCCTGGCGATAACCAGATTGATTACGGTGCTGTCGATGGCAAGGAGGTTGTGGCTTCAGATGAGCGGTTTGCCTCCGTTTTTGCGAAGCTGTCACAGGCCCTCAAGGTCAAGAAGCATGCTGTCTGGGACAAGGATGGCAAGCGCGTTGACCTGGAGGCTAGTGTAGAGACTAAGGGTTTGATGGGAACCGACGCCAGGAAATACGTTCTCGACTTGTACCGCGTGACGCCTCTGGACATTGACTGGCTGGAGGAGGACGGCGAGACGCAATATCCCCATCGTATGGCCGTTTTTCGCCCGGAGCTGATTGACTCGTACGGAAGAAAGAAGATGAAGGCTTGGGTTGACGAGGAGTTGGCTCGGCGCGGCCAGACCGCCAAGGACGCGGCCAAGGACGAGACGCCGGCTGAGTCCAAGAAGTTCAACCAGGTCTCAGCGAAAGACGAGGAGAGCAGCGACAGTGATGACAGCGATGACAGCGAAGAGAGCGAGAGCGAGAGCGAAAGTGAGAGTGAGATTGAGGGCGAGACGGAGCCCAACAAGACTGTCAAGGCTGAAAAGTCCAAGGAAGCGAAGGAGACGGAGGCATCGAAGGAGTCCAAGGACCACATCGACCTTTCTAAGTTTTCGTTCTCCCTCAACCCCGATGTCTTCAGCGGACAGGTCCCCCAGACCGATGCTGAGAAGGCCGAGTTGAAGCAAGATGAGAAGGACGTTCGCCTCGCGTCCCAATACCTTCGGGAGCAGGTTATTCCTGACCTTATCCGTGAGCTCACCGACTGTGATATCAGCTTTCCCATGGATGGCCAGTCTCTTGGCCGCCTTCTGCACAAGAGAGGTATCAACATCAGATACACTGGTAAAGTGGCAGAGCTTGCCGAGGACCCTCGTCTGCAGTGTTTGAAGGATATTTGCATACAGGACATGGTCGCTCGCTCGTTTAAGCACGTTGCTGCGAACTACCTCCGTCACTTGCCGGCGCCTTTCAGTTCGTCGTGCATCTCTCATCTCCTGAACTGCCTCTTGGGTCACAAGTTGAACCCTAAGCCGACAGCCGAAATCGACTCCGATATGAAGTCGCTGTACTCTGACACGGATCTGTCATTCGAGAAGGCGACTCCCGAGTCCCTTCGGGCCAGCATCGCCGAGGAGGTTCTCAAGCGATTCAGATACAAGCTAGACTCGGAGTGGTACACGAACGTCAAGCCCCTGCAATTGCTTCGTGAAATCTCCCTGAAGCTTGGTTTCCAGTTGCAGGCCAAGGAGTACAACTTCACCGACAAACCGGCTGCGCAGGCTGCTCCTGCCCTTGCCCCCACGACTAACGGACAGGCCAACGGAGAGGGCAGCAAGAAGAGGAAGAACAAGAAGGCTGCGGCTAAGGACGCATCCGCGGTGTCTTCGCTCCCGCCGCCTCCGGCTACCACTTTCACTTCTGATGACATCGTCAACGTTGTGCCCATCGTGAAGCACTCGTGCCCTCGCAGCGCCCTCGCCGAGGAGGCATTGGAAGCCGGTCGTATCTCCATCATGCAGAACCAGCGTAAGCTCGGCCAGGAGCTTCTCCTTGAGTCGCTGTCTCTGCACGAGCAGATCTATGGAATTCTCCACCCCGAGGTTGCGCGTGTGTACAACACGCTGTCTATGTTGTACTACCAGCTGGATGAGAAGGAAGCCGCCGTCGAGCTCGCCAGAAAGGCCATCGTTGTGTCGGAGAGGACCGTCGGTGTCGACTCTGCCGAAACTTTGCTCAACTACCTCAACCTGAGCTTGTTCCTTCACCAGGCTGGTGACAGCACTGGGGCACTGACCTTTGCCAAGCACGCATTGAAGCTGTGGAAGATCATTTACGGCGCTGACCATCCTGACTCTATCACCACCATCAACAACGGTGCTGTGATGCTCCAACACCTCAAGGACTATCACGAGTCCCGTTTGTGGTTCGAGGAGTCCCTCCGCATCTGCGAGGCCGTCTTCGGCAAAAACTCCATCAACGCCGCCACCCTCCTCTTCCAGCTTGCCCAAGCCTTGGCCCTAGACCAGGACTCCAAGGGCGCCGTCAACCGAATGCGCGAGTCGTACAACATCTTCCTCAGCGAACTCGGACCCGAAGACAAGAACACCAAGGAGGCGGAAAGCTGGCTGGAGCAGCTGACGCAGAACGCCGTATCCATCGCCAAGCACGCTAAGGATGCGCAGGCACGACGACTGCGCGCTGGCATCCGCTTCACGCCCAAGGGTGCGCCCTACCAGGCCTCCTCCACCGCACCGAGCGTGTCGAGCGGACCGGCCAACGTTGGCCCGCAGCTAGGTGGTTCGTCGCAGATGGACTCTCGTAGCATCGACGAGCTGATCAAGTTCATCGAGGGCACCGACCAACAAAGCAAGACGTCCAAGGGCAGGCCGAGCAGGGGCAACCCCAAGAGGAGGGGCAAGTCTTCGAAGTAAAACCAGGTGAAGGGGAACACATTGGTACTTGACGGTTGACGACGTGCCAATGCTCCTAGCTAACAGCCGCCTGGGTCCTCCTTAACGGCTTCAACTACCCAAGGACGTTGTACTTGTATCTGGAAAATCTGTCATGATGGCGCCGGAGCTTGTATGCTTTATAGATAATTGGATGGGCATGGGGGAAAACGGGGCGGTGCATCTGTGAATATTACGATACACATCAAAGCAGGCGGAAAAGTAGCATGGGGCAGGGCCCCTCAGAATCATACTATCTTCACTCTTCACATGGCATAGCGATGTTGTGACAAGCACAGATACGTAATGGAGAGGCATCAATTCATGATTCTTGACTCAAGTCACCATCTTGTCCTTCATGAGTGGCCGTTCATGGCGCTAGCTACGGACAAGCCCCGACCCACAGGCGCGTGGTAGGATCCGATACTCTGAAAACCCCTGAAGTCACAGTCAGCATTGAGTGAGAAATGTATGCTCGTTGGAGTGACTTACTTCGCCAGATCAAAGCCTTGCTCTTCTTCGATCTCAGGAGGGTTGGAAGGCTCACTCGGCGCCTCTCGTGACGATTCCTTATGTTGCGATCGTGTGGGGCTGAGATTGGGCGACTTTGCAGGAGGCGGGCTGCTACTCTGCGGGATACCACCAAGAGAAGGCTTGGACGGACTCATGTCGAAATGTGCGGCGGGCTTCAAGGGCGTGCTTCCAATGTCTGCATACTTCCAGAATGGTGCTGGTGAGCTGGTCGGCATATGCTGGCTCGGCCGCTGAGCGGTACTCGGAGGAGCCAATCGAGGATGAACACGATGAGGCGCCGGTGTCACGAAGGAGGCGCCATCGTCCGGAAGGTAAGAGGAGGTTAGTGTGGGTGATTGGTCGTTATAGCTTGTGGAGGTGAAGCTGTTCGAAGCAGACGCGCCGCCTTTTCGTGGTCGCGGTAGAGGGCTGCCGTCGACAGTCAACGCCGTACTCGGGGGGGCAAGACGGCGTGTGCTGCGGTCAGGCGTAGATTGAACAGCAGCTAGAGACGAGCTTGGAGGTGGTGATCCCGTCGCCGACACCTTTCTCTTTCGCGTCGACGCAGGCTCTCTGGCATTCACGTCTCTTGGTCCGTGAGTGATGTAGTTCAGCTGGCTGGGTGATGATGGCGCAGAGGAGCCTCTGTGACCGCCTCGTCCGCCCTTGTATGCGCTTCGGGTCATTTCTTCCCTAGCGTCTGGGACAATCTGCCATTTCATGCCCTTACCGGGCTCATCAGTGGATCTGGCGACCTTGTCGAAAGCCTTGTTTAAAGACAGATTGTGGCGGATGGAGTTCTGCAGACAGGTTAGAAGATGCGCAAGCGATTATGCAAATACGAGCATACCTGCCAGCCAGCAGCCTGCTGGTGTCTGTAATACGCGTAATTATTCATGATGAAATTGTAGATACCGTTGAGGTTAAGCTTTCCCTCGGGTGTGTTGATGATCGCCTGGGTGATCATTTGCGCATAGCTGTACTGGGGCTTGATGTGTTTGTTCTCGTCGAGGCTGAGGTCGATATCGTTTGAGTTGAGCAATAGAGTGCCCGAACTTGAATAGTGTGGTGACTTGTGCTGTGAGGGCGTGGGCTTCCCGCGGATTGCTGAGGGAGGGGTTCCTGGCCTCTTATAGTCAGCTGGGGCCGGCGCAATTGGCTGGCGGAACTGTTGGCCTCGGGAACTCCTGATGATCGAGCCCAGTGCCGATGAAGGCTCATCCGGCAAGTCCGTTCTCGGCTGGGGGGGCTCGTGACGTGCTGTCGCGATATACCGGCTCTCTTGAGGTAGAGAGGATCGATGTGTAGGGGGCTGATCTCAGTTGGGAGAACAAAAATCATCTCTGTGCCACCAACTTCCAGGACCTCACCACCCTCGAGGCGTCGTAGACTTCCCTGCTTCAGGCCGATGTTGTTCACCTTTACTCCATTTCTTCCCTTAACCTCTAGGAACCATATCTCTTCTTTGGAGCTAAAGTAGATGCGGGCGTGCTGTCGCGAAATCATCTTGCTCGGGCCGAGATCGATGTGGATAAAGTCTTCGTCGTCCTCGGTGACGCCCTCAGATGGACGACCGATATTAACGATGAGCTTTGTGATGTAGAACGTCCAATCCTGCGCCGCGATCTTGGCGTAGGCTTGAACGCCGCTGCCATTCGCTTCGTGTATCGAGTTCGCATGGTCCTTGCTAGCTTGCGCGGGGCCTTCCTTGGGCACCTGGAAATGTTGGACGACCTGTGCGAGTAGCTGATCATCATCACTAATGGGCTGACCAGACTGGTCGGCAGTAAGGCCGGATTCATCTTCGTCGGCGGGCTCGGTGGGTGGGTGCTCTTCGACCTGGTGAAAGAGGAGTTGATGTCAGCAGGGAACCGATGTGCAAGAATGATGACACGATAGCGATGGAATTACCTTCTTGCGACGTTTGGCCGGTCGAGTGGGTGAGCTCTCTTCTATTCTTGTGGGGGAAGTATCGCGGCGGGCGTCGCGACGGGTGCGCTGGGAGCGTTTCGCTGAGGCGGGCATGGTGTAGGAGGGTTAAGCATGCGGCACCTCTGTAGGGGAATGTCCAAAGCAGAGAGGAAGAGCGGACCGCGCAAGGGAAGAAGCAGAGGCGGCAGCGTAGGTTCAAGTAATCGGTCTCAGACGTAGGAGGAATGGGGGGACGAGGGCATGTCTCGTCGACTCGTGAGGGCTGGGCCGGGTCAAAACTCCGGGGCAGGCAAATGCCACAAAGAGGTAGTACGTCGTTGGCGAAGAAGTGAGAGAGGTGTGAGTTTGTCTGAGGTTGACTTTCGTCACTCTTGACCTTCGTGGTAGAGTGAAATGGACGCGCAAGGTAAGTAGGTACGAGGTGGTGGTGGTAGTGCAGGTACCGAGCCAAGCTCACTGGTCCGGGTCGAGGTGTAGGTGCCTTGGATATGGTCGGGTGTCTTGTGTAGGGCGACTTGAGCCAGACGGGAGATGTTCGGGCACAGGTCGCAATATCTGTGGTGTTAAACGTAGGTGTAGCCGTTGGTATGGCGGCAGTTCGTAAAGTGGTAGGAGCTGGTAATACTGGCAGGCTGTTGGATTGTGCAAGGGTTTGAGATGTGATGGTCGCGAATGTCGCGCGTCCTTTTTGAGGGGAGGGCGTTTTAATTAAGAAAGGCACTGTGTGTAATGTTCACACGCCCGGTAAAAGTGGAGGGAAGTGAAGGAAACAGTGACGGCACCAAGTAAATCTGGGGGGCGGACAAGGAAGATGTGAGGAAAGGGAAAGGGAAAGAGGTACCTGGGTACTTGAACAATTACGTGCATTGAGAAAAGTCGCGTCCCCCCTGAACTGTTCGTGTTTCCCGCTGCTGGCCGGTTTTATTGTTTTTTCTCTCCCAACCTTCCTTGTTCGAGGGCTCCACCACTTCACGCGTACAGTGTTTGCTCATTTTTGTACAGTACACGATTTCCACAGTACCTGTAGAGTGTAGTGTAGTCTCCTCCCTCCGTCTCTGCCATAACCTCAACCATGTATCATTACTCTTCTTCCCATCTATTAGGCCCCTAGGTCCGGCGCTAGGTCTACAATGGGTTTTCTGCACTTTCGTTGTAGGACAACTTCCCAAGGACATTCTCTGCTTCGATATGTTGAGTCTCCATATCAATCGCTTGTCGAGCCTCAGCCCTCGCTTAAACGTCTCATGATAGAAGGGTGTACGGCGAAAACGAGCGAAATCATTCCTCATGATTGGTATCTCTCGCTGAGGCAGCGAAGTTGACTCAACGCTCGGGTTTTTACTATAACATGATAGCCTCTTGGACCTCCTGATTGGAACTTCGATTGGACCCCAGTCAAGGGAGTGATACCTGCTCTCATTCCTCCCTTCCTCCCTCCCAAAACCCGGAGGTTTTTGCTGTGAGACAAATACGTAGCGTTCATAGAATGTCGCTGCTGCACCATCTCGGCAGACTCATGTTCTGATGCTGCTCCCTTGTTTTCAATAGGCACAATAATAGCTTCACCGTTACCGAACAGGGCATCGATACATGAGGATTCAATGGTAAGAACCGATAAGTGCGTCCGTGAAGATGGTTTGGATCCTACCTACCCCAGATGGATAGACCCTTGGATCATGGTCGGGTAGTTGCATCGGGTACCTTACGCTGGACTGCGATTCGGCCGTTCGGTGTCCGCTATTCCTGCAAATCGGCCGGAACGGACCCGATGCCGTCACACCTGTTGCCGCCCGGTCCACGTTTGAAACCGACCCCACCCCCACCTTGAAAGCAAATGCTCGGCTTCACTTTGACGGTCTCAACGGGGCCGGCCTACCAGGACCACGATATTGGCTACCGGACCCGGTCATTCACTCCTCAGAATCATACCCTGTATCTATTCTTCTTGTCGGACATCATTTGACTGACGAAAGCTCTGATACAAAATCTGCAAACCAACCTTGGTGGGGTATTCGAGGCTGAACAAGAAAAAAATGCATGAAATCATCACCCTACAGTTGGGCCAGCTGAGCAACTATGCAGCAACTCATTTCTGGAACACTCAGGTATAATGCATTGCTAGCGAACTCAAGCACATATAATCGGACTTGGTCTCACATACATGACAGGAATCGTACTTCACCTACTCAAACCAGGATGAAACCCCAGTGAACCACAACGTCCATTGGCGTCCAGGCGTGGCACTCGACGGCTCCGAGACGTTCCTCCCGCGTACCGTTGTATACGATCTCAAGGGTGGTTTCGGCTCGCTTCGAAAGATTAACGCCCTGTACGACGCAAGCCAGGAAGATACACCTGCTCACCTGTGGTCGGTACCACCCACCGTTAACCCTCATTATTGTCTTCGTTGTTATGAATGTCGCCAACGAGGCCCCATGTAGGCCATACAGCTGACATCGCACCTCCAACCTCAGGGAAGGATCTCCTCAAGTCCACAAACAGCGGCAGGTCGAACCGAGTGCCTATCAGCAGAGCCTCGACCTCGGCACCCCGGCGCCCAAGCTCAAACCATCCGATGTGCGGTATTGGTCTGACTTCTCGCGCGTTTTCTACCACCCAAAGTCTCTCAACCAGCTCTACGACTATGAGCTCAACTCGTCCATCAGACCATTTGATAAGTGGGTCCTGGGTAGAGAGCTTTTCGACAGTCTGGACAAGGAGCATGACATTGTTGACCGCGACTTCCGCCCCTTTGTTGAGGAGGCCGACCAGATGCAGGGCCTCCAGATCGTGACGACTATCGACGACGCCTGGGGGGGCTTTGCGACCGAATACGTCGAGCGTCTGCGTGATGAGTACGGCAAGGTCACCATCTGGGTCTGGGGTTTGCAGACTCCTGTGCCGGCGGCAAGGATTGTGAGTATACTGAATTCACCTGCCACACTTCAAATACCATGAGCTCAGCTAATCCATAGAACAGGATCAAAGACGGCACCAGATGGCCAACACGGCAAGGACTGTCAAGGACTTGTGCGAACACGCCTCGATGTTGGTCCCCATGGCCCTCCCACAGAACCGGCTACGCTCCAACATTAACATAGACTCGCAATCCCCCTGGCACGCTACTGCTCTGCTAGGCACCGCCATGGAGACGGCAGGACTTCCCTCTCGACTCAACTCCAGCAGCGCTGGCAGTGGCCTGCAGGCGACGCTGAGCGACCTGGTCAGCGGGTTGAACTTGCGCGGACGGCAGACCATGAGCCGTCTGCAGATGAGCATCGTCGGCCCCACGTCTGAACTGAAGAAAGACGCTCGCATATCAGAACCATTCCCGGAACATGAGGGCAGCGAGGATGTCAAGCTAGATAACGACTTGTTTGATATACTGCGAGCGAAGCCTTCGACAGGAAAACGGAACATGAACGGCGGCGGAGGCACACCCCACCTCTTCGGGCAGGCGATAACCACTCGCGGCATGCCGCAAGCCTCGGATGATGATGATCAGGGCAGGCAGCGGCCAAGAGCCGCACTTGTAGAGACCAGCACACAAAGGTGAGCAGTGATTCCTCGCCGGCGCAAACGCCCACTGTGTCATATTGCTTACCCAGAACAACAGATACCACACGGATAGGGGCTTCCCCATGCTCGACAGTTTCCCCGAAATCTATCTCGACAGCAATGGCGTGCCTTCCACCGAGGCTTTTGGTGTTAAGGCTAGCCTTTCTACGGACACGTCTGTGTCTACCGCCATGAAGGCCTTGCGTACCACGGTTGCATCATCCCTTGGTGTTGAAGACAGAGAGGATATCAGCAATGAGTTGGCTGACCTCGCCGATGCATATCGAGAAGGCTGGTCAAGTGGTAGCGATGACGACGACGATTGAGTCGCTGTCCACGTACGCATGTTGATCAAAGCCGGTCAACGAGCCAGAAATACCAGCAGAATCGAGGATGAAGTATACATTTATAGGGCTTTGAATTCATACGGCATCACATGGCCCCTAGGCATCACTTCATGCTGTGCCAGTACGTCATCTTGAGAGAGCAACGCAAATATTAGGATGACAATCGCAGAGCAGCTGCAAACACCGGACAGCAGAAGTCAGGGTCGGAAACATGAGATTGTGCAAAGTCTATTCTACGAGACTCCTGATATCTAGTGTACAGTTAAACCTTGGGCGTACCGAGAAGTATGTCCAGGTCCGGCCAGACTAGTAATGAATAGATCCGCCGTGCATACAAAGCGCATGCTCCTTTCACCATCCTTTTTGGATGCCAGAGATGTCCCTGAATCGCTCTTTAGTAGTCTCCACTCTTCCGAGGTCACCCGGAGCGAGCAAGGCCCCGAGATCAACCTATCAAAGTCCACGATACGTACTAGGTATTCTGTTTTTTCTTTCTTTGTTTTTCGTCAAGTCCTTGACTGAACGGAAGAAACCCGGAGGATCTCGCGCTGGCATGCTGACAGCACCTACGTCTTGCCGAGCCATTGATTGTTTCTGGTGGCTAGCCAAGCCAAGCTAGATGGAAACATCAACGTTGTATGTTGACCTGTTGGTTAGTGGATCAGAGGCAAACGAAAATGCCGCTGAAACTGCCAAACACTACGGCAAACACTATGGCAACACGGTGACCATATGTCAAGTGCCGGGATCCTGAGCCGTTATGAAGCGGAAGTGTGTGGGCGTCTTGTCCCACAAACCAAGCTCAACCAGCAGCCGTGACGGAAGCTTGTTGGCGCTTGGCGGGCGGCTGTTGGTTTTCCTATGCAATCCGTCAGCAAGATACATGTCGGGGACTCGGTCGCCTTATGATGAGCCTTTGGGCGTGACCGTTAACTCAAACCATGCAGTACCTCTGAAGCACTTCGTTTTTTCATCTGTGCCGCGCCGTTCGCATTAGCTTGCCTCTTTTGAGGTCTCTGGGGCTTTTTCTCGCCCGGCTCGAAAACGTCGTCGGGGAGGTTGAAACTACATGGCTTTTAGCTATTACCGTCGAGGTTGACAACTTCATCTGGCCTACCTTCGCACGTGCTGGATAGTCAAGCAGTTCAGTGCCGGATCGTATTTCTCCCATGTCGTACAAAGTGACTTGAAGTTTTCGACTTGGTAAGATAAGTCGAGCGATTTCGCGCCTGAAGAGTCAGCTTCATTACCAATGTAGTCCGCGCCGAAGGGGAGGCCAAAGCGGCAGACTATTGACCACAGTATCGTCAGCGAAAACCTACCTTCGCTCAGCGTCAGCCCTATGTAGTGCGTAGTAGTGAAAACGTCGATTGGCGCAACTGGCTTATACTCGACTTCCACCTTGGCATTGGAGGTCGACGGTATTTCTTGCTTGACGACAGTCGAGTCGTCTTCCTCCACATTCACACCTGGTATTATTTCTGCTTCAGTCTGGAGTCCTTCTACACCGCCCGAGTCCGACTTCAACCCCGGAATGCTGCTCGGTTCTGCTTTTGTCTCATTCTTCACCTCTTTCACCGGGCTTGTGCCTTGCGCATCGCCATCCTTGACTAAAAAGGACATATTTCCCGCTTGGACTTGATGGACTTCTTCCTCATTCGCACATCTATGCCGACGTTCGTAGCCTTTGTTGAACGCATGGGCTAGTGCTATCGACTGATGCTGCTCCAAGCCTTGGACCAGGACACGCACTTTGGATTCCACATAGCCCGACCAGATCTTGTGGGCTTCCTTGTCTGTGCTGGCAGTGATAACGGATATGTAGTACTTGTATCCCTGGGTGAAGAATGTGTGCTTAACGAAAAGGTCACTCCATGGGCTCTTGCCCAACATTATGGCGTCCGTAATGTCGCATCCCCTTTGGAGCTCTTGCTGGATGACTGTCATGGCTGATCGTGTAATGTTGTAAGTGGCGCACATGGAGGGGTAGGCAGGCGTGATGACGGGCATGAGATGAAATTGATCTCCCTTGTACAACTGAAGACGAGCTTAGCAAATACACCGGCAGGCCGAAGCCCAATGTGTAGAGTGAACCAACCTTGGGGTTCCAAACGCGAACCTGAAGCGGACCGCCCTCAACCTGCTTGAGGAGGACAGGCTGAGGCCACGGCCAACGGCGCATGATGTGGAAGAACTTGTTGACAATGACGGAGCTTGCAGCTTTCGGGTACAATTGGCAGACGCGAGCCACCAGCATGGCCCACGCCACACCACCAGGGAATCCCATGATGTTGGCGTAGATGGCACGTCGCTGTGCCCAAAGCTTGATGGCGCGCAATGCCAATTTGAATGTGGTTTGCTCGGGAACCAAGCTGAGGATCTCGTCTGTCACCCGAGTGCCGTTAAGAGATCGAAGCTCTGCTTCGTCAAGACCTCGTAGCAGGCCGGAATCCTGCACGCTAAAGTCCTTGGGCAGTTGCTTGAGCATTGCAATGCGAGAGAAGATCAGATCGATACTGATGCCGGAAAACTCAAATTTGATGATGGGCACGAAAGCATCGGCAACGACGGCCATATCTGTAATAGCTCCAGGAGGTGCCATCTCCTTGAGCAGGTCTGGGAAAATCTCGAAGTAGTCGGCGCGAGTGACGTATTTCGGGGCCACGACGAGGGTATCGATATCGGAACCTGGGCCATAGACGCCCAAACGGTAACTGCCATAGGTGAATATCTTCCCCCTAGCATCTCTGATGAGAGCATCATTGCCTTCCTCCCGCTTCCGGGCCACTCGTTTGACAAATTCGTCGCATATCTGCGCGAGGTGCTCAAGAACCTTTTCTCTATATTCCACCACAAAACTGGTCAGCATGAAGAGCATTGGGTTGTTTTACGTGAATCGGACGACAGTGCTTGCCTCTTTTGGGTATCCGCAGGGCTCTCGAAGGTGTTCTGCTTCCGAAGCTCGTCCATGAGGGTTTGCTTCGCGTGGTTCTCCGCTTCGGTAGGGAGAGCCGAGGAAATGGGCGGCGTCACGCCCAAAGGTCTTTCCTCGCTGGCCATGATGGGCGATTGCTTCGGGACGAGGGCTGAATCGAAAGAGAATCCGCGAAGAATGATCCAGCTAGGGGGAGGGGGCTTTGGGCGGAGCGGCACCTGGCTAGGTGACGAGAAGCGACGATGACGGATGCGATATGGAAAGGAAAGGTGGAAAGAGGTCGTTGGAGAAGAACGTTGTTCTTGACAAAAGCAAATAAGCCACAAGTAGGTGTCGCTGGGGCACAGTGTCTGAGCTCCAACCGAAGTACAGAGCCGGGAACTTTACTAGCAAGGCTTCAAGGTAGGGAAGGTACTGCGTCAGGTAGGTCAGACGCGTCAATAGTGGCAGCAGGGGGACGTAGGGTAGTAGGCAAGGCAGGCACGAGAGCAAGTTGCCGTGATTCAATTACCCAATGAGGAGAAGAGATTGATCTCAGCTAGCGGGGCCGTCAGTTGCAGTTAACCGACACTGAAAGATCCGTGCAGACCTGAAGTGGAGATCTTACGGAAGTGCTGTAACCGTGCAGAGAGGCAAGCGATGGTCTTGAAGTTTACACTCTCCACTATCTCCCGAATTACGTTCAATCGTCTTCTCACTTTCGATTCTATTAGCCCAGATGCTGGCATTTCCTTTCTTGTCTCTTTTCGACTGTTTAGTGCCAGGATGGAAAGTAGGATTTGGGTGAGGAGGGAATGGAAGGCAGGTAGGATGAGCGCTTGTATTCGCTTTTCAACTCATTTTTCAATCGCGTGCTGGCTTCTGGTATACTTTATTTCATGAGCTACTCCCCCCTTCCTGGATTCCACCCACAGTTTGACTACACAGAAAAGCCAAACATGGTCAGTGGCTTCGGAACTGGTCAAATGTTTTGATTCTTCTCTTCATGGCAGTCGTCAGAGAGGCCGCCCGTCGTAGCATCTACACGATGACGAGTTCGGCGTTTTGCTGAGTTGGTGCTACCGAACTACTATTCATCCCTACCTCAATCCGGAACCAAAAGGCGTGAGGCAAACGCCTCAGACGAGCAACCACGCCAACCCTCCGAGAAGCCCAAGACCACCAACCATTTCCAAAGTGTTCCAGCCCTGCCATCTGAAATCGGCCTTGAGCTGTAGCAAACCCAATGGGTCTTGATGCCTCACTAGCGCCCAATTCTGATCCGAGCCTGTACTGTATCTCCTCCTATAGGCCGACTGCAGACGGGCTTCTCGTCCTCTGGTTCGCGTCAATGCCATAGCCGCATCGCCATCCACGCCCGTCGCAGAATGACCATTCCGCCATGGATCTCTCATCCACACGGCCGCCTGCTCTCGCGCTCTCCTTTCTTGGATCTCTCTCTCGTTGGCCAAGCTACGTTGCAAATCAGCTGCCCAATCCGTGAGCTGGACTCGACAGAACCGCTCCTCATAGCGAGAATAACCTGGCACGCGTTTCATAGCGAGAGGCGTCAATGACCCTGTCCGAGTACGAAGTAGTCGTCGATCCGCCGGGCCCTCCGGCTGCAAGGCAAAGCCAGAGCCACTGCTGGTTTTGGGATGACGAAGGCGCCAACTCAAAAGCTTCGTTGCGGCAGCATGTCGGAGCCATGCCGCCCCGTCAACACTGAACATACTTTCCAACAAACGCGAGAGGTCGGTCGGCACAAGAGGTTGTACGTATTCGGAGCTCATGAGTAAACTAGCGTCCATGACGTAGGGATCTGATCCCAGCTCGCTCGATACGGCATAAATATCTGATTCTTCTGGGTTGGTGATCGAGGGGGCAAAAGTGAATAACCTGATGCCTGCCTCAGCTAATTGTTCGGAGATGTGTTCCTTGCTCACTTTGGTCTGCTCCTTCGTCAGGATATCAGCATGCGCGAGAATTGGTACCACATTTGTAAGTGGCTCCAGTTGACGAATATACTGGAAATCGATCGAGGTAAGGCCTGAGTTGCTCTTTAGCTACTGCATATTCTTAGCAGAGGGGAGCAGATCTTACCTGAGCTGGGTATCATATAAAGTACGGCATCGACAAGCAAGCCACCGCTTCCGCCAACTGTTTTCAGAACATCCGGATCCTCCAAGCCGTCAAGACGGTTCTTCTGAAGATGGGATTCAACGTATTGTGAAACCTGGCTAACAGTATCCGTGGGCTGGTTTGTCAGCTTGCTGCATCGTCACTGAGTGCGGTATGAATTGAAAAACATACTCGACATTTTTCCTGATAACCCGGAGTATCAACTAGACAAATGTTCCTGTCTAGTATGGTGTCATCGCCCCCGCCGGGAGGAGGAACACAATTCGCTTGAACCGATTCTTTCCACCAAGGCGGATACGGCTTGGTGCTGGCGAATGTTTCCGTGATTTGAAAAGTGCCCTGGACAATGGGAAGGTCATTTGGCAACGTATTTGCCGGTAGTAAGCCCGTGGACGCCATCGCAACCGGCATGGTAGGGTCAATATGTACAATGTGTGGACAAGTTTGTGTTATCGCTCGGATCAAGGCGGTTTTCCCTAAACCTGGAGAGCCGAACACGGTCAGCGGCAAGCCCGAGTGTAGTAGTCAGCGAGTTCTTCGTACCTGATCTGCCAGCGAAGAGGAGTTTGAGCCTCCCTAAGCTCTTCCCAGTTTCTGTGAAGGGCCTCCGGCTAGGAATGTTGATAGTAGGCATGATAAACTGCTGAGCACCTTCGCCGTTATAACCACTCTGGGATTGGCCAGGCTCCGAGGCTCCAAATGCGCTCATGACAAAACTTTCCTGGTATTCGGACAACGATCCTACCAACGAATCGCGCCGAGATGAGGAGCTACTGATGGCGGAGCAGGGCCCAGACACGCCGTAGAGTATTGGCGTCATGGGCTGAGATGCAAGTAGTGGAGGAGGGGTCTGTACTCTTGCCGGCGATATAGTGTTTGTAGAAGCTGATCGATGAGCTGTGGTATCACGGGGTTGCAATGTGGAAGTGGAACGAGAGGTAATCGGCGGCGGAGCATTACTGAGTTCACGGTTCGGGGCAGAGGCGTCGCCAAGTATGGTATGAGTGGTGTGTTTCCACTGATCGCGCGTCCGAAGAGGCGGGCATTGCGATGACAGTGAGGCATCTAGCGTGGCTTCGTCGGAGAGGATGAAGGACATGTGGGTGGCGGTAGACTGCGAGGTAGAAGTAAAGCAGTTGGAGGCTCCATGACCTGAGGAAGCGTTCCCCGGGAACGCATTGCTGCCAGGTAAAGGTCGCATATCGTAACGAGAGTATCATCAGTTCGTGAACGGTTACAGAAGCTAGGAGGTTCGAGCTGTTGGTAGCTTGTCACGCCGGTAAGAGTAGGCAAGATATTCGAACGGACACCTATGCATGCAGTTGAAGTTGGTGTAGTAGTGTCAGCGTTGGAGATGGGCAGATGAGATGGGGGGCGAGCGATAAGGTTCTTAGGAGGTCAGGCAGTTGAGGTGATAAGAGGTCCAGTGGCAGCGTGTGACCATTTACGTACTAGTGCGGGGTGCGGGTGGAGAAGTGGAGATATTGAGGGGACACTCAGGAGATTCATGGACAGATCTCGCTCAGACCTCAGCGACTGTGAGGCGGCGCTTGAGTCTTGATGAGTTGAGCGCAGGAAGGCTCGGGTGGTGGTCCAAGGAGGTGCACCAATTGGACCATTGTCCCTTCCCACTCTGCACGGTATCATGACAGGCACTGTGTACTATGTGCACGCCTTTGTGGTTGGAGAACCTGGCAAAGATACGGAATCCCAGCCCCCTACATGCCGAGCTTCAGGTGCCCTCCCCGGCGACAGCTCAGGGCCCCTCTTCAACCCTGCCTTCTGTTTTTTCCCCTCTTCTTTTTTTCTGTTAGTTTATTGCCAGCAGGAGGCCTGACTCACAGTCTCGGGGGCAGTGACTGCCCTCAGCAACCAGGACCATCCCCCACTCGGGCAAGAAAAAGGTACCAGCCCTGCTTTGCTCCGTGCTTTTCGACGAGTACCTGTCAGTCCTCCCTATGGCGTTGGATCCACTAAATCGACATAGAATCCAACCCAACCACGCTGCATCCGCACCACTTTGCACTCATCACACGTCCAACGCTGAACATCGCTCGCATCGCTCGCACCTCCCCACCGCTTCGTCTCGTTGCTCAAACATTCTATCCGCTGACGGCTACGGCGTGAAGAATCGGCTCGTTCAAGACCTTGACAGAGTCGCTGCTTTCTATTGTCAGCGCAGCCTCTATCGCCATACGCACGTCTTCGGCTGTCGCGCTTCGAAGCTCCGCGCTTTTTCTTACAATCCGTCGCGTTGACAAATCTCTTCTTCGTCTTCAACGCAGAAACCATTGTGTTTCATCATAGGATAGCTGACAACAAGTGGTCATTGAATCTCAGAGAAAACGTTCTATAACCCAAAAGCAAACATGGACGGCAAGAGACACCCAAGCTCGTTCCAGCAGCTCGAGAAGCTCGGCGAGGGCACATATGCGACCGTACGTTTTTTCTCGGTCGCCAACTGTGCTACTTATCAACGACTGACAGCCCAATTCAGGTCTTCAAAGGAAGAAACCGGCAAACGGGAGAGCTTGTTGCACTCAAGGAAATTCACCTGGACTCAGAAGAGGGCACCCCCTCAACTGCGATTCGAGAGATATCCCTCATGAAGGAGCTCAAGCACGAGAATATTGTCGCCCTCCACGATGTCATCCACACCGAGAACAAATTGATGCTGGTCTTCGAATACATGGACGGCGACCTGAAGAAGTACATGGACACACATGGAGACAGGGGCGCCTTGAAGCCGCATCAGATCAAGTCTTTCATGTACCAACTCTTGAGAGGCATTGATTTTTGCCATCAGAACAGGGTTCTTCACCGAGACTTGAAGCCGCAGAATCTTCTGATTAACGGCAAGGGGCAGCTCAAGCTTGGTGACTTTGGCCTGGCTCGCGCCTTCGGCATTCCTGTGAATACCTTCTCCAACGAGGTCGTCACATTATGGTATCGTGCACCAGATGTTCTCCTTGGAAGCAGGACGTACAACACAAGTATCGATATATGGTCTGCAGGATGTATCATGGCAGAGATGTATACTGGCAGACCATTGTTCCCAGGCACAACAAACGAAGATCAGATCATCCGGATTTTTCGCATCATGGGAACACCAACTGAACGCACCTGGACTGGTATTACTCAGTTCCCTGAGTATAAGCCCACTTTCCAGATGTACGCTACCCAAGACCTTCGTCAGATTCTTCCACAGATCGACCCTACAGGGATCGACTTGCTCCAGCGGATGCTCCAACTACGCCCCGAACTGCGCATCAGCGCTCATGAGGCCCTCAAGCATCCTTGGTTCAACGATATCGTCATGCAACAACATCAGCAACAAGCTCTGCAAGCACAAGCTAGAGCTTACCCAGGGCAGGGCTCTTACGAGACGTATTGATCTCCCACGAAGAGCTGATTCGACTAGTGACAATACGGTCATGCAAACTTGTGGTTTTGGTATTATGCGGATACGGGTACGACGATGCATCAGCCGCACCGATAGCGAGGAGTAAGAGCATCATGATGGAAGGTATGGCATCATCGGCAGGCTTGGCAAAGGGGCATTTTGGGAGTTCCTGTATATTGCGATTGATTCAACGCTGGGTGTGGAGTAGGGGAAATTGCTATAAGATAGCTGCAGTTACCGCAAGCAACGCAATAATGTAGTAATGAATGCATATTAAAGCATACCCATTGGCTCTATTGCTGTGTTTTACAAAATGTAGAAGAGTACATACAAGTGACGCTCTGTCTCTGTGAGCTGCCATCTAATACGACATGAATCTAGATACAAAATGATGCCTCATCGTTCCTCATGAACCAGACTGCCGTCCACAGGGCTTTTGTACTGCTTCTTCTTGGGCTCACGTTCCCATGTCTCAGCAAGAGCATACGCCGGGTCATCTTGAGAATAACCCGCGCGCATTCTCAATTTCTGGACCATGTCCCTAACAGTCTTGGCGACTTCTATCCGTAGCTGGATGGCTTCAGGGTGGTCTTTCAGTGACTCGGGCACCTCGCCGATGTTCAATCGCTTGCCCAGAACCTCCTCCTCTTTCTGCACCATGCGCTTCCACCTCAAGCGTTGCTCCCTGAAGGTCTCGCTTACCTCCAGAGCCTCGCCGTAAATGACTCGGATCTTGGCGCCGATGCGCGGGGCCCAACGGGGCCATTGCCTGTCCTCGGGCATGATATCTGAGAAACCGTCGATGAAGATGGGAACGAGCTGGGGTGCCGGGTCGGATTCGAGAATTAATCGCGACACTCCCCACTTGAAGTACCGGAGAGCCCGCTGGGGATGCTGATGTACACATCCCTCGGGGAACACGTGAACCCACGCGTTGTGGTTGTTCCGGTAGAACGCGGGCGAGGCGAAAGTCTCATTTTGCCCAGCGTTGAAGGCCTTGCTCAGAGGAGACAGGGCTCCAGGGCCAGAGACGAGGCGAATTGCCTGGGTCATTGTTGGTTGGAAAAGACCGCCGTACGGTGAGTGGAGCATGCGATATGTTGGTAGGACCTGGCCGAGACTGAAGAAGGATTTGAAGAGGCTGGACCAGTGTCAGGGCTTTATTTCAACGATGGAGATACAGCAAAACGTCAAATACCCGTTCTTGAAGCAAATGTCATGAGCGCCAAGGCCCCATCGAGCGCTCAACGGGGTTGAATTATACTTGAGTGGTAATGCACCCCATATCAGAGGGTCATCTAAGCTGTAGATCGCGAGATAGATTAGCTTGGCACAAGTGCGGCAACAGAAAATAAGATGGAAGAAACTCACACGCTAATGTGATTTGAGACTACAGTTGGCAGGAGATGCAGTCAGCCAAGGACTCTTTTAAGGATGTACATTGGAATGAGAATTCGGACCCGTACCGGTGATGAGGCCACGCTCAGGAGTCTCAGCTCGACGCTTGTCTAACAGCTCCAAAAACTGAGGAAGGCCTTCCGTCTGAACATCGTGGAGGCCATGCAGAAAGGCTCGGCAAATGGCGCCGGTGAGGCCCATGATGGCCGCTGATGCCATCCGCCATGGCAAGCTCGGCTGAATCGGCTGCTCCTCCGAGGCGGTCATGCTTGCTTTTCGGGGTGCGGCGCAAATTCGGTATTCAATATGTTCTCGCGCGATTTGGTGGATTGAACGAGTGAAAGGGAGAATGAAATGCAAGTGACAGTCAGAGACTAGACGATTGGACCGACCAACTGCGTCATGGAATCCACACTTCGGGCTAATAACAGAAGAATTCTTGTTACAGAAAGCACTTGGAGGTTTCAAATGTCGTGCACGAAAAGCGAGGAGAGAATAGCAGAGGCCATTGGCGCTCTGAAAGGGTTGTCGATGGAAACAGACTCCAAAGATCGAAAAATGCTTCTGGGGTGCCTCAACAAATGGGTGGATCGCTCTACGGTGGTTATTCGGCTAAGAGTATGACTGAGCTTAATAGATGCATGCTCGATACGGGTGGAGCCTGTCATGCTTTACCTCACTCCCTGTCGCCCCAGAGTCTCTTTCCGCTTTGTCTTAAGTGTGGAGGTACCTCTCTCAACTACCCTTGCTCACAATCTCCTTCCAGACTTTTGACAACCGTCAACTTCATTTGTCTCAGCTGCTTGCCACTTAATACATTTTCAAACCAGCATTCCGATTCGTCACAAGGCAAATGATTCTACGAAGAGGACACCGTCAAACCCGCTGCTAATAGCCTAGAGGAGACGCTTGTGTAGTCATTCACCTGAACCACAGCCATGGCACACAGCAAGTTTGACTTCGTAATAAAGCTCCAAGTACATCGTCCTAACGAGTCCCAGGCAAACGAAACACGTCCCGCAGCGTCTTCACCTCTTATGAGCGTGACATGGCCAAGGCTGCCTGGGCCTCAACCTCGGCTCGCCTGTCTCGGGACTCCTTCCTCCCCTTCGGTTCTTGTTACCTCTGCCTCGAGATCGCTAGGACCCCGTATCATGCAGCCACGGTGACATTTTTTGTCGCGAATGTGCGGTGGCCAATCTGCTCGCGCAGAAGAAGGAAATCAAGCGCATGGAGCGAGCCCGGGAGAAGGCGCAACAGGAAACATTAGAGGCCCGAACTCGTCAAGACTTAGAAGCCCACGAACGAGCCATCAAGGAGTTCGAAAGGATTCAAGCAGGGCTGAATATATCGTCATCTGCAGTGGTCTCGCCTTCGTCCGGTCTAGCAGCAAAAGAACCGACGTCGACAGAAACCGATGCCGACTCTACGTCGAAGCAAGGCACAAAGAGAAAATTCATTCTGGATCAAGATGAGCTAGAGAGGATCGCGACGGAAGATCGCACCAAGGCTCAGAAGTCCATCGAAAGGGAAAAGGTAAGTCAAGATTTGCTAGGGGGTTTAATTAGGCAATTGTAAGGATTCTAACTCTCTTTCAGGCATCCAAGGAGAAGCTGCCTTCTTTCTGGACTCCGTCTCAAACGCCCGACGCCGAGGCAGCTTGCAAAGCGGCAAGCGCAGCAGGCGTTCCCAAGACCAAGCTTGCACCTATATGCCCGGCTTCGCCAGATGACTCGCAGCATCTGTACTCCCTCAAATCCCTGATCCCGCTCAACTTCAAAGAAGAGCTCGACCCCAAGACAAACAATAACAGGCGCATCTGCCCCTCGTGCGTGAAGACACTCGGCAACGCTTCGCGACCTCTGCTGGCCGAAAAGTGTGGCCATGTTATTTGTCGAAGCTGTGCTGTCAAGTTTATGACTCCTGTCAAGGGCAGCGACGCCTCACCGCAAGAAAACGCTTGCTACGTTTGCGACGCCAGATTGACAGCGAATTGCTCAGATGGCAAGCAGAAGCAGGGTAAACAGGAATTTTTCGGACTGGTCGAACTAAGATCCGAAGGCACAGGATTCTCTGCGAGGGGTGTAAGCAAGGTCGAAAAAAGTGGTGTTGCCTTCCAGTGCTAAATTTCGCGATTCTCTCGAGCCCCGTACTGTGGCTCATGAGTATGAGCAAGGGTGGGACCTGACGGCTGGAATCTAACAAAATCGTTCTGAGCCGTGGCGGAGAGTGCCCTTCGAGCACAACCACTTGACGTTGAACGAGTCTAGACTCAAAATAACAAATTGGTTGCGCACATTCTTTTCATTGAAGTCTGAAGAATACCTGGCGGAGGCGCTGTAGCCTGACCTTGCGCGATTGCCCTTGCGACAAGGACAGTAATAGGATGCCCAGGCGGATGACGAATTTGTGAATGATGCCTTTCGACACCATGGTCAGGCCGTGGCTGAAGAAACTCTTGAGCACTTCGCCTTGGAGACCGGCATACAACGCCGAAATCCCTTCCGTCCTCGCAATGGATAGCACGATGGCGATGACGCTGCTGTCTACTATCCTCTTCAGGTTACTCAGGGGACCATTCTTTTCATTGACAGAAGTCGAACTTGGGGATTCCTTGCTGGAATCCAAGCTAGAGGGTCTCTTCTGGGTGTCGGTGCTCCTCCGCGGCGACGCGTTCCCAGACCCCTGCATTTGAAGCCTAGCTTTGGCGGTTTGCAGAGGGTAGCTGATGATGGTGGCAATGGACTTGCTGGCTGCGGCAAGCAGGAATGTAGTCTGTGTGTTGTGCGAGGTCTCATCCGAGTCCGGGAGGAGTATTTTTGCCAGCTTTTCATTCAATAAGAACGTTATGCTGGGGTTGATTGTCAGCAGCAACGAGGCGGAATACCCAGCCCAGAGCCCAGCCACGCCGTTTTCGGCTCGAATGGACGACAAAATATTCCAAACAGACTTGTTATCGCCATTGTCGTTGCCTTCGAACATGGCCGAGGTTTGCTTTCTCGCGACCACGTTTGCGATGGGCGTCGTGCAAGCTCTCGCACAGCGCCGGCCAGCGCGCCGACAGCCAGCTCATCGAGCACTGGCAGCCGCCTCCCGCGCGAACGACGACGGGCATCTCGAAAGTATTGGTAGAACAGGAAGAACAGAAACGAATCTGCAATGGATTTGAATATGTCCTGGGCGAGACCTGTGTACAGCGCCGAAACGCCGCCTTCCTGTGATGCAATGGCTCTTAGTGCCTGGAAGACGCCGCGATACTGGTCCTTTTCGGATATGGTGTTCTCACTACGCAGCTGACGCTGGACCTTGAGGCGCGTCGTGACGAGGTCGAGGGGGTAGACAGCGGCTGTCGAGAAGGCCGTGCCAGTTGCACCAGCGACAGCGTGGCCGAGGGCTTCGAGGACACTGGCGGGTGCCATGGCGAGGAGTGTACAGCAAGGAGTGTACAGCGAGGTTCCTAGAGGAAAGTCTGAAATAATAGTCTTTACAGACTTCGAGGACTCAAAACGAGGGTGGGGTTGACTTGCGGGTACTTGAAGTGAAGAAAGCAACAAGGGACAAGGCTTCCCCCAAGAGTATGGTACGCGAAGCAGTGCCCTGTGCAAAAGGACTGAATAGGCATGTGATGGGAAAACCCACAACCCAAGGAGCCGCGAAGTCGGAGGATGCCAACGTGCTCCCGCCTTGTAGTAGGGAACGGGTGTGTGGTGCCGAGGTCAGCTCGGCGCAGTTGCCGGGCGATGGGTAGCGGTGGGCAGTCATGATTGCGCAAAATCCGGGGTAAGATAGCAACGACGTCATCGTCGCGCGTATCTTGAACGGCGCTATTCCGCAGCCGGGGGCGAGCTTGGGAAATGGACCCACCAGCCCATTCGATAGCTTCCCGTCACGCTGGTTTCGTCGAAACTGGTTGGCTTCACTCCTTCTGGTCCAACGAAGGATTCGACTGTTTCAGTACGGCTCTCCCGAGTAATTTAAAGCATACTTGGTCGGCCGGCTTTCCAACAACCCACATGTCATTTTCACCCCGTTGAGAACTCATGCGGCCAACCGTCCACCCAGTACCAACATTCTCTTTGAACTCACGAGGCCTCAAACGCCTGTATGGTTTTGGAGTACCAGTCATTGAGTCTACATCCGAAACCCTTCTTGGCTATATAGGTTCGCTTACTCCACTATACCTTACTCTCAGTAACCGTGACCTGTAGACGTAGGAAGCACCAAACGCCGCTGCCTAAAAGAGCCGTTCTTCCAGTCGTAATCAGTTGGTATACCGCCGGAAAAGAAAAACCTAGACGCCTGCCTTCCAATTTCCCCTTTCATTAGAAATGCACGAGCCCACAATCCAAGATTCAATGCCATAAAGCGAGCCCTGTTACACCATTTGCAGCGATGCTCGAACAATCTATGAGTGTGTTCTCTCTTCGCCATGAGCCCGAGTCCGCCGTACTATGCCCTGCTCGTCACGGACGGCCTTCGTTGTGGTGGCTGGCCTTGCATGCTGAAGCTCGATGATCTGCGGGCGCCTCCAAAGCTCATATCCGCCGTATCGGGCTCACCCGGTGCGTCCTCCGTGTCCATGAGGCCTGGGTGACCGTGGGGCAGTCTCTGCGCGCCGAAGCCATTGACTTTGAAGATATTTGTCCGGCCGCCATTTGTGGCCATCTGCAGCTGTTCGTGGAGACGTGCCAGCTGGTACTGCCTCTTGATCGGGTTGAGCAGTGGCTGTGGCACCACCGGCTGCGGATTCCAATGCGCCAGCGCACTCATGACAGCGGCCGTCTCCTCGTCCGAGTCCACCGGCCCGGCGTTGGCCTCGTCTTCGTCTTCCAGCGGAGCGTTGGCGTCGAGAGCAGCCTCTGCGGAAATTTTGTTAGCAACAGAGCTTCCTTCCAAACTGTCATCATGCATCACATACTTTGCTGCTTGGCCTGGTTCTTCTTTTGGTACGCCGCCAGAAGCATATCATATGGCAGAGATCTTCCAGCGACGGCCCGTTTCGCTCCCATACTGTGGCTCTTGCATGTGAGTGATCTCGCGCATGGCTGTCCATTGGGTAACAGAACACCACACTGCCGTTCGACATCCACGGGACCTGCGCCTCAGTTAGCCCATATTTTCCCGCCATCTTGAATTCTTTCCAGCGCCTACCCTTCGGTTTAGGAGCCTTTGGTTTGGGCTCTTCCTTCTTCTTTTTTGCTTAGGCCCCTTCTCTGCATCACCGTCTGCCTTGCGCTTCTTGCCCTTGCCTGCATCTCCATCAGTCTTTTTACCCGCCGCCTTCTTCGTAGTTTTGCTACCGGTAGCCTTCTTTTCAGCTCCGTCTTCGTCGCCGTCGCTATCGTCTTCGCCTTTGCCATCGGCGTCCTCGTCTGCTTTCCTGGCCTCTTCTTCACGTGCAGCCTCTTTGGCTCGTTCACGGGCCTCTCTTGCCTCCTTCTTGCGCTGTGCCTTCTCCTTCTTCAGTTTGAGACATTGTGCGATATGGGCCTTAGCAGCCGTTTTAAGAATACTCTTCTTGCAGTGTTTGCATTGTTGCAGATCGGGCGTGTCCTCGAGCGGCCGACCGGTCGCAAAGGCTTCTCGCGCGCTGTCATCGAGGGGGTTTACGACCGGCCCGGGGGAAGCGACAGATATCGTTGCGGAATCGTCTTTCTTCGACTTCTTGTCTTCTGGGGTGGCAGCACAACGGTCAGTCCACGCAATATTAGGTAGATGTCGCAAGCGGTCAGTCGGGCATCACCTTCAACAATGCTCCCTTCTCTCCAATTTCCAGGCTTGTTGTACTTCGGCGCAGGCTTCTTGAGTTTGATGGGGCCGTCCGGTTTGTTTTTTGGGTCCTTCTTTGATGCGACCTTGATTGTCTGCTCATCGTCTGAATGCGCACCCACGAATTAATACATGGGTATACCTAACTGCATGGGGTATGGAACAAGTGCGCGTTACTCTTCTTGGAATCTGCAACGGTCGCCATCGTGTATATGGTGTGTTACTTCTAGCGGAATATTGTAATGTCGCGATTGAGGCTGAGATACGATGGGGACGGAGATGGAGGAGTCTTCGAAGGGTGATAATGTATGGCGAAGGGACGCTTCGTTGACGGGAGACGCGCGAGGTGTCGAAGTTCGGCGATTGGTTTCGGCCGGAAGAGTCACTTCATGGCAGAAGTAATGCGCCGTGCTTGTAATATGACATCGGAGATGGGTGATGATGATTTGCGATGCGCCGAGCCCTTTTCGACCGTGGCTGTCGAGCGTCGTCGCTTTGTTGCCTTGGTTTAGCAGTCGGAGGACCGTGATTGGAGTCACACGTGGAAGCTGCCGGTCTCCACAGATGGAAGCCCATAGGCCCATCTAGTTGGCAAACTGTACTAATTGGATGTCTTTCCACACTATGCACTGTCTCAATATCAGACTGGCCTCTCTAACTCGATGCCGCAGTAACCAACCAATTCAGCTCAATCAGCGACCTATCACTCGTTGAAGTCTTTGAGGCAACATTCATTCTTTAGAAGGAAAATGCAGGGCACACGAGCCTTTTTCAGTGGTCACCAGTCGCCCAACAATGCATCAACCTACCCAGGTCAGATTGATTATTGGACTAGGCTGGCATGCCACTTTCATTTTGGTCGCCCCATGCCTTCTCTCAAAAACGCTTCATACAGCCTGATTTTGATGCACCTCTAAACACTAAAACGATGGTATCACCTAGCCATAACCCAGCTGCTGCTCCGGATCACCGAATCTTTAGGCCATAACGAAACATTTCAACCCAGTTCGAATTCATTCCCTGTATGCGCCAGCTCCAATTGGTCCTTTCCCCCCAGTTTTACCAGTCGTCCGCCAGGATTCCTGCTGCCCCGGACCTGAGCACCGTGTCTTCGTGCGCTCGCATAGCCTCCATCATAGATCGCGCATGCAACATACCCATGTCACCCCAGATCGTCTGAATAACGCCCATAGCCCACTCCCAATACTCTTTGGGAACTCCCGGAGCGCAACCAGCTACTTTCAAATGAAACAGCAACGCCGGCAGTCCTGCTGATCCAGCTCCGCCTCCACCGGGACTTTCCACCGTTATTTGCGCCGGCCCGTCGAGAGCCGGGTGTCGCCAGTGCGTTGGCGCGCTCACGAGAGTTTCTCTTGCCAGCTTCCGAATCGTCCTAAGGAAATTGTCGCGCACAGCCGCTGACACTAGTGATAAACTAGAGACTGGATTTTTGTTCGCCAAGTCCAGCAGGTTCTGGTTGACCAGAACTCGTGCCCAACGATAGTAGTTCCAAATGCGGGCCGTCCAGACGTCGTGATATTTATGATATTCGCCCTCGAAAAGCGCTTTTGGTGGAAGGTGACCGGCGTGGACGGTCGTGTATCTCCAGTCTCCCTCCACTCCAGCCTCCCATGATGCCAAGTCGGAGTCGAGATCGAGGAGTTGTTGTAGCACGTTGGTTGTTTTTGGCTTTCCGTCACTGATGACATGATTATGGATTATGGATGAGATTTCGACAAAGCGAGCGATCAACACCGCAAGGTCGGTTGACGGCCGATCAATGGGCAATTGGAGTTGTGACCCATACGATACCCAATCGTAAAATTCCGAAGGCATCGGCATGCCAGCAACATGTAGAGGAATAAACTACAGGATTAGCCAAGCCCATAGAGCAGACAAGTGAACGGGTCTCACCATTGAGTAGCACAACTGCAGCAATGCCCTGAAGCCTGCAAAAGGCACGCTGGGCATCGGACACCAGCTCCTCATCAGAGCAGCTCCGCCCATAACATGTGCGTGAACGGTGCCAGTGGAATGGTGAGTCCCTTTTACGACCTACACAGGCATCGGTTTAGGTTAGCTGACAGGCACAACAGCAACAGTGACTGGACGTAAGGTTGAGGTCGCGGGCAGACAGCAACCGACCTCGAACATGGCGAGCGCGACCACTGATCTCATAGTCACATCTATACTGGGGGTGTGTGGAGGTCGAATAAGCTTTCCGGTTTGTCGAAGTGCTGAGCCGTACTTTTCTCGGGCAGTAGCCATCATTTCTGTATTACCAGTCAAATTGTACAGTCCGGCAAGTCCTACGGCGCACATGACATCCTGTACTGCTGGGTGCCAAATCCAACCTTCTGTGGCCAGGTCTTGGCCTGATTTGGGTTCGTCCGGGTGCCCTATCAAGTAGCGGTTGACATAGAACTGTACGCCTTGTTCCTCAAGAGTGGGACCGATGTGCAGAGTTGGTGGGCTCGACTCGCGGTTTTCTTGCTTGACGACTGGGAGCACTATTGGGGATGTCGAACCTGCCGAGCGGTATGTCGACGAAGGAGAGGAGGCGAAAGATGCAGAGCTTGAGGCTGGCGAGAGTGCGGCTGCAGTGCCCGATTGTGATGCCTTCCTCTTACTGTTTGGCGTGCTCTTTCGGCTATAAGCTGGAGAAGAAGCAGGCGGCGAAGGAGCAGTCGACCCAGAAGCCTGGATTTGTCCATTTTCAGGGCCTTCAGACACCCCCCATTGGGCGTGAGCTTTCTTGATAACTTTGGTGCTTTCATCGCGGAACATAAGTGAGAGTTGGTCTCGGTAGCCAGGGCATCTCTTGCCTACGCGGATGCATTGTGAGCATTCGGGTTTCACTTTGTCGCACTACAACGAAGAACATTGTCAACCATGGCTCAGCTTCGGCCGATCCGCGAGAGAAGAACTAGGGGAAGAAGAAGAAGAAGCCCTATCGAGGAGAGCAGCGGAGCCATAAGTTGCTCCGAGACAGTGCAAAGAGCGACGGGCGGGCATGGTGATACACACCTTGATGCGACGAGTTCGGCAATTCTGGCAGCCCTGAGAGGCCTTGCCGCAATACACCATTCTCGAGTAGGTGGCTTGATAGACCTTGCACTCTTTTCTTCACAAAAAAACCCCCCAGAACGGGAACTGATGTTTTGGTTGCAAGTTAACTTCCAAAAACGAACTACCGGTAGGCGATGGCCGCTAGAGCGTACGGCCCATCACGAGTCGTGAGAGAGGCAGCGAATTGACATGCAAGTCTCGATTGCTTAACCCCGCGGCCGGGTAACGGGGTTGATAGTGAACGCGGGATGGCGGTAGTTGGGAAGGGCCGGCGACTGGGTGTTCCCAATGTGCCTGCGGTTGAGGTATGAGAGAGGGCGGACGAGTCGACGAAAGGGAAAAGGATGGATCGATAGGGTCCGCAACAGCTTCTTTTTGGGGGCGAAAGATGATGGGTGGCGGCAGTTTACTGCGAGGTATCCGTAGTCGCAGGGGGGCCGGCGTGCGGAGGAGATTTGCCAAGTCAAGGCTTGGGGACTGTCCCAGACTCGCGCAACGCTTGCGCGGGGAGGCTTTAACAAAAAGCAAACAGGACCGGACGGAGAGCAAAGTTGAGTTCAGCGGATCAGGTGAGTGAGGGGCGCGGGCGTGGAAGCTCCCGTCGCGGATCCAAAAGGCACTAGGGCCGGGATAGGACAAAGCAACTGAGTCGTTCAATGGGACTTTGAGACAGGTTGGAGGTTGATGGATAGCAGGACGACAAATGAGTCGGTTCGGGGTTCTTGGCTTTGTAGAATGTTGGAATGTTTCGTTTCCGGATTGGCCAACTGGTCTTGCAGTTGGTTTGGCTGCGAAGGGTGTGGTTGACAGCCCCAAAGAAGATTGATGTAAGGTAAGGTACGGGAGGAGGAAAAGAGTTGACAGATGACAGAGAAATGGTGGAGATAGGTGGGATGCCGGAAGAGACACATACAGTAGCAGTGTAGTACAGTATAGACGAGACCAGACGAGACAGCACCTATGCGGTAAAACGGTAGGTTGGCTACGCAAGAGATGTTCTTCCCGGGAGTCACGAGACAAGATACGAGCAGACGTCAGGCCGTCGCCTTAGCATGCTCGGCGCAGGGCATATCCTCAGTTGGTTAACAACGGATACAAAGGCATCCCCTTTCTTTACTGCATAGACAGGTGAATGGAGCTGGGGGTGGCAATGGGGGGGCAGGAGCAGGAATCCCTGGGGACTGAACTTTCCTTACCTTCAGACGCAATTCGGAGTTGGGGGGAGCCCCGGAAGAGTGCAGCGGGGATCTGTCATGGAATCCCGCCCAGCTGTCTCGTCCATGTCACTCACAGTACCCTAGGCAAGGCGCCTGGTAGTCTCCGTAACTAGACCTCTTGTAGTCCGTACTTTGGGGCAAGTCAAGGAGACTCGCCGTATCAAACACTCCGTTATACCCATACAAGGGGTTTAATGGGGCTGTCCATCCTGACAAGCCGTGAGTAAGGGCAAGCGAAAGCTCCCGAGAGTTATGGGTACTCACTGCCAGACACTCTGACACAATGAAAACTGTAGGGTCTTCGTGGCAGACATACACATGGACCGACAAGCAAGCACCGATGCCGCTGTGGTGAACCGGTGACATAGTGTCTGTCACTCGGATACAGCGCCAGACTCTTGGACACCTACTAACGTATGCTTAAACATGCCAAAACGTGGGCACGACCCCAACACGTTTCCGTTCATTGTCATATCCCCGAAGCATATTGACGGCATAGATTTATGTGCAGGCAACATGCGCACAACAACGCAGCCGGGAATAGTCCTTGCGCTCTGCACATATCAAGTACCTAATCCTTGATGGATTGCCCACTACGCAGCACAACGTGCGGGTTAACGGTAGCTTCCTAGCGCATGCATTCTGAAGAGAAACGGCCCAATCATGACAACGCCAATCTGGTGCATTACAAATGATCCTAGTGACAGACGCCAATCGTCACGTTTGTACCGGCAGGACTCATGGTCTGTCTACTAGCATCTGGGTTTGGATAAGCTTTACTAACGACAAGCAGAGACCGAGTGATAGTAGCGAGACTTTGCTCGAGCTCACAACCGCCGTCGTATCACCTTTTCTCACTGGTAAAGCAGTCATTCTCTGTTTCGTGCGGATATCGAGGCTCACCTGCCCTTGTCTCGACATGCCGTGCATTGCATTGCATCCATACGTCAGCCTTTTAGGGCCGAATCTGTCTACATTAGCTAGTCCGTTGAGACCAAATTAACAAGCACAGTGCTGTCTTGCACTGTACATTGCTGCCTCGACAGCCCGCCATCCGTAAGTGGACCGTTGACGATCGACTTTACCAGGAGTAAAATCCACATTCAAGTCCAAGTCCCAGTCAAGTTGTCCAGCCTCTCGGGCTCCCTCGAATCCCTGGACTCTGATACTTCTAACCTGCGCATTGGGACGGCTGCAGCGGCGCGGCAGCTTTCGGTGCTGAGGGTTACCAGCAGCGCTAGTGCCAGTGCCACGTCCACGGACTAATACTGCAACGTGCATTATGCAGATGCAGGCATCATCAACAACATGAACCAGGTACGGAATGCACCCGCCTCCTGCTTTGGCCATGGACTGTCATCAAACGGCATCGCGATCATAGCCCTAACCCCCCAGGGTCCAGCGCCAGGGCTTACTTGGACTAGGTAGTTGGGGGAGGCTGCCGTTCCGGCCGCTGGGCCATCAAGCATCGCCCCGAGTCCCCTACCAACCGAAATACTCCGTCCTAATCCTAGCAACTGGAGGCTTTTATAAATTCCCTAACCCTCTGACTCTCCGTACAATGAAACTACCTGAGTGGTCATGGTAGGAGAGTTATCAGTGTTACTAAAATAACAAACCTTAGTCGAGGTTCGGGTTAGGCTAACAAACAATCGCGACAGCACAAGTGACACACAACTCCGTTTTACTAGTGAGCGTATAATTTCTTATGTCTTCAATGCCTCTGCACGCTGCGGTCTAGAACGGCCCAGCACTTTCCCCAACCCAGCATCGAGCAAGACCGGTCAACGGTCTTCAACTTCCTGGAACAATTGCATGCTTCCCACACATCGCTCGCACTAGTACCAAGCTTTTCTTCGTTCTCTGCAGCCCCGTCGACGCCCAGAAGAACACCTTAGGCAATGACGATTTGGGTGAGATAATCCTTGGTGATTCCAAACTGTTCCCCGAGCTAGCCATTGGCCACGACTTACGCACAAGGCTGTCACATTCGGGCAGTTGCTGCTATCGGTACCCTCTCATGAGTCTCGCCACACCGGCTCGCAGCTTCCTCTCGAGGTTTCGAAGCCAAAGTTCTCCCAAGCTCGATTTATCACTCATGGCTGAACCGGAGACGACAACTCATCGGGGCTCACACCCCGTAAGGGAGCGGAGGAGACAGGGATCGGCGTGGAGGCAACCCGATGAACTCGTCTCGGGACATTACCTCAAGGCAAGGGACTAGAAAGACATTGAAGCGGAATAACTCTCCACGACCCCAGGGCTGTCACCGCTTGCAGCTGTCATTCATCACCGTGTAACTCGGAGGCCATTACAGGTACTGATCGCTTGTGAGCCGGCTCTCCAGATTTGTTTCCTTTCTCCAGTATTCTTATTCTTCTCATCACTCTAACTTGTGGTAAATCATGCCTCATCCCACCCGTACAGAACTGGCAGCCTGGCACAGCATACATCCAGAAAGCAGAAGTCAATCTTTCCGAGAGATTCTCCGAGCCAAGGGGATACCCCGCCAAACGAGGGCACCACCTACCCAAAGACACCGCGGTACCACCTTCCCCTGCAAACATGCCCCTGGTCTTTCCAAGCATGTGAAAGGAGCCTCGGTGTAACCCGCGATCCTGAACCCCAAATCTCCCCGACTCGCGACCGGTGAGGATGATACGACACTCCAACCACAGCTCCCTTGCCCAGTGGAGAACGAAAAAACAACATTCACTAAGCGGAGCACAACAGGATGATCGACAATGATTGATCATGCACCGCCGGGAAAACATCTTTGGCTAGAAGACATCTTGTAGCTTGTGCCATATTGACAATACATGATACGCGAACGATCGACAGCTTGTGTGCCAGGATAGATCTGCCAGCAGACTGCAAGCCCCCCCATGCCATGTCTGTACCATTCAAACAGCTATCTGCAAGCGGCTACTCGCAAGCCTGAGGTACGGTAATACATCTAGGCCGGACCAGACCCTGTAGACTTCATCTCTGATGGCTTCGTGGCCGAGGCTCCGCTGCGAGCCTGTCAACGGAACGTTTCAGAAATGTCAATTCTCGAAAGCGAATACTTACCGGGTGAAAGGTTTTCCCGTAATATGTTGGGACATACCACATCGAATTCCGAACCATGATATCCTCACGAGCGAAACGCAACGACGGGTCGTCCCGCTTGGCCCTGGCCATGTAACACAGCGCCAGCAAACCCCAATCTCCCGATCTCTCAGCCGAGTCCAGGCAGGTATCCGGGTCCACGAGCGGCGACAGAGGCGACAGGTTCCAGCGGTGTGCAGCGTCGGTACCGATGCCTGTGCTGTTGGGGGCTGGTGTCGGGTCGGTCACATTCGGGTTGTTGTCTCTGCCTCCGACGAGGAAGAACCAGGTTTCAGTCCTATTGTACGCGGGCTCCTTTACATTAGGTTCACAGAAGCGGTGCCCGTCAAACTTGGCATCATAGTCGACAAAAATCACCTTTGCAGTCGTGAACCTCGAGTTGACGGCGTCGACGGATCGCTTCAGCTTGCCGTTGACTGCCACCACCATGTCGTTCATCCGCTGGCGGACATCCCTCTTAAGCTTCGGCCCTTGCCCCCAAACACCCAGGGTACTGTTGTCGCATTCATCGGTCTCGGCGCTGAAGAACCGAGCATATCCTGTGACAGTGATGACAAACCACGGACGCTTCTCCCACTGGACCTTGTCCAGTATCTCCATGATAACCATCTCCAATCGCTGCTCGAAATCGGAACCCTGGATCTGTTCCGTCACATACTGCAGAGCCGTCTCACAGGTCCCAGAATAGAAGCTGTAGAATCTGAAAATGCAAGCGTTCATGACCCGAAAGAAGCCGAGGTCATTGCCCCCGATAGAAAGGATGGCGAAGTCGGCATTAATGGATGTGTTGAAGCTGTCAATCTGACTACGCTCACCACCAGACAGGACATTGCCGGTGGTCGAGCCAGTGCAGGACAGGAATTGGAAGGTCGCCGCATTTGCTCCCTGGCTTTCGGCAAGGTCGGCGAAGATCAAGACTGGGTGTGCGTGAGATCCAAGTCGACACTCATTTTCAACCCCGTCAACGCCGGTGCCGATGCCGGCACTATAGGAGTCGCCAAACGCAACGAATCCAGCGGCGCGCTGCGACTGTTGCCCATGGTTCGAAAGCAAATGCTGGAACGCGCCCGGTGAGGGAACTGCGGAAGGCCCCGTTAGACCGTTACAAGATTGCTTCACAATATTTTGAGACATGCCTTTCTTAGGAGAGGTAAGGGCCTGCTGGTCTTTAGGCCTATTACTGGACAGGGAACCCGAACGTCTTTCGGAGAAGACCACGGCTTCGGCCAACAGGAAGAAGCCAGCGAGAGCAGGCAGCACAAGCATTTTGAGGCTGGTATGCGACGGCTTCAAAGCAAAACACAACAAAATCACAGCACGCAACAGCGGGCTTGAAACACCGAGAGTCTTGGTCCATCAAATCGAGGTATCCATTCTTGAGACTCAAAGGTTGATGAAGTTGCAGACACGGCGATGTAAGAGGGTCCTGATATGGACGCCTCGAAGAACGTGGGCATAAACGCGCACGTCTAGGACACTGGACAGCGTAGATTCAGTGTGATCCGCAGCGGCTTACCTCACCCATCTTGGTACATTGAGACCCGAGGCGTTAGACCAACTGCTTCCATGAATGGCTGCACGAGGGGCATTCCAAGGCCATGGCAGGCCTCCCTCCACCCCAAAGGCTGTCAGAGGTAGCCCCCATCTCCTCATCACGTGCACTGGAGCCACGTGATGCAGTTTTGATGACGCCACGTATCCGGCTCCGGACCGGTGGCCGAGTGGGACCATCGGCCCGCACATCATGATCCATTGGTCTTTGCTGAAACTGGAGTCTTTCAGGATGGCAACTTGCACCACACACATGGTGACAGGTCAACGTGGAGTCACATCTCCTGTCCCTCCCGTCTCTCGACGCATCTTTCATCTTGGCTTTTCACTACCGGACTCCCGACTTGGCTTGCAGCCGAGGAAAGGAGCCAGCAGCTCTTAGTGTTCTGGCGAACACCACGACCATGGTTTCATGGATAAAAACGAATTAGCCATATTAGACTTATTAAGAGCCAAGCTTCAGGAAGCATGGGGTAACCTGGAAGTTAAACATTGCGGGTGGTGGGTTATACGCAGACCGGAACCGCATCTGCATCTTTCTGGCAGCCGACCCATTTGCTCATACTTATGTCCGTTACTGGCAACTTAGATGTAGAGCAGTAAAAACCAGGCTTGTACACTATCTGCGAACAAACTGCGCCAGTTAGTGCAGATAAATCCCCTTCAAAGGTCGAGGCCTTCGAGACAGCTTCCGAGAAACGATAGACAAGACCGGTGACGTAATCGATACTTAGCAGTAGCACCCAAGCTCCCCTCTCTCACGGCCTGCTCCCTTGACGCACTTTGAGGCACGTCCAACGTCATAGCTCTCTGCATCCCCCCTCTAGGCCCAGACTCGCCCACTTTCCCAGCTGCCGATCGACAGATCTAACCCATGCACTTCCGCAAAGCTGCAGGGTTATCTTGGCGGTTTGGTGGACAAGATGACGAACTTTGCAAACCAAGTCGCCAACACCAGCACGCTCGTTGGATGGCACTCTTTCCGTGTGCCACATCGGGAGCCACTGCAAGTCGTCCGTTTGCGCCAGCTTTGACGTGATTTCTGCGCTGAACGGCCAGCGTTTCTTCTGCTCGCCTACCAACTACCTGCTTTGTCTGCCCACCCTGCCTTGCTTTGATCCTGCCCAAGCCACCTTTTCCTCGTTTCCTACGTGCGGCGGGAACGAGGGGCATGATGGCGCAAGGAAAGCGCAACTGCAAGGTGTGGCTGCTGGGGTACAGGACAGCTTCCGCCTGGACGGACCCCTCTCTCTCGCGCGTCACTTGGGTAATCAATTGGCTGACAGGCATACGTGTGCCACTAACGAGCCCAGCAAAGGTGAGGTAAGTTGGACAACCATGGCCAAGATACCTCTTCTTCTCCCTCAAGCAGCCGTCGTACCCGTTCCAGTAGAGAGCGAGACCCAAGGTAGGCGACCACGTTATTCTTCGCCTAACGAGGGGCAGTCTTCTGCCGTAGCTAGCTCTTCGGTGACATGCCCACCCCGCCGTCCAGGTACGTTCCGCCGTGGAAGGCAGGCGAGGCAAGTTGAGGTCCCAAAAGACGTCAGACCTGTTCAAGGCTGGCGACACTTATCTTATAAGAAGTGTCTTCAACATCCTCGCCCCGTTCCTTTGTAGTTCTTTCTTTCCTGCTAAGAACCAACCATTGAATACTACAATCACCGTCTCGGATCCAAGCAATTCACCACGAATGAGTCTACAGTAAACCTACATTGTAATACTTGGCAACCAACAGCAAACCACTTAATAAAATCAGACCAAAGCCGACCAACATGGAGACCATTAACAATATTACAAACGCGGCGAGCAAGGCTATCTGGGGAACGAACGAGGCCAATCAGGAGCCCGTTTCTGGTGTCAAGGGAAACACCAACCAGGGCGAGCCGTACGATGCTGGCAACATTGGTACGTGAAATCAGAAGAGCTGTAGTCCGCGATTTACCACTTCCATCACAATATTGCTAATTATGGTGACAGAGAACCCCCTGGACAAGGAAAAGAAGGCCCACGTGGCCGATACCAACACCTCAACCACCTCTGGCGCGACCACTGAATCAACGACAACCTCGGAGCCCATCACTACTACGGGCCTGACTACGACCACTACTCCCAGCACAACCACTCCATCGACCGAGCTGACTGGCACCTCCGCAATGGAAGACTCCTCGAAGCACAAGTCAGATTCTGCCGAGAACACCCTGACGGACAGGTCGCGTGCTACCGAAGACATTGCGCCACACAAGTCGTCTGCGTCGGAAGACCCCCTTAAGCACAAAGATATCGGAAAGCCGGAGTTGAAGCACACCTCTCCCAACAATGTGCCCTCGGCCGATAGCGCTGCTGGAAAGACCGATACGCGTCACCCGGCCGATCCCGCCACCGACCCTGCTCCCAAAGGCCAAGACGTTGATACCAAGGCATCTGGCCCCACTGCTGGAGGTGACAAGCTCGACGGCCCCGGCCCGAGACCCTTGGAGATCGTTGCCAAAGAGCGCGGAGGTGATGCCGGCAATGTCATCAGAGATTCAGCCAAGGGCGGTCTGATCAAGGACGATTCGACATCAACCCTCGAGGATAAGACGGAGGATGATCCCAAGGGAGTTAGCCGCAGCGAGGGCACGGGTGAGAAGTACATTAAGACCTCAGGCCTGGCCGTTGATGGTGGTGACTTTGATGCAACCAAGCCTGGCGCCGGCCGCGAGGCAGATCGTGAGTTTCTCCGGTAATGATGCATCGAACAACCGACTAACGTGGTCTTCAGGTCTCTTAGACGAGAAGGACCCTGTCCATGCTGCTGCCAAGGCTGCCTCTAAGTCCAGCAGTGACAAGAGCAGTGAGAAGAGCACCGAGAAGGCCAGCGCAGAGCGAATCCATAGCCCCAACGCGGGTACTGAGAAGGAGAAGGAGAGCCTCAAGGATAAGATCAAGGCAAAGCTCCACCGCCACTAGGAGGATGATCCAGCCAGAGATTCTTCTTCAGACGTATCCATGTTGTATCAATAGTAATTTTTAGTGCCAGCGCAGCGACGAAGCCTCATGATGGCTGTTTGTTATGACTGATAGCCAAGATTGCGAATCAAATGATTTATTAAACCGCACGGCCCCGATATGTTTACGTAAAGTTTTGCGATGATGGTTTTGAAGATGCGACGTCAAGCTCGCCGCAATCGTCCTCCGCGATGTATGCCTACCTACCGCCTCTAGGTTCCTCCAAGGCAGTTTCGCCCCCACCCCCTCTCCTCGTGGCGGGCCGCATCCCGATCCTCCTCTCACCATCCAACCCCTCCAACACTCCATTTCTGGGATGTGTGCTGCATAGTATGTTGACGCCCGGCAAGGAGTGGCTGTGCCGCCCCTCCTTCGTTTCCCCAGCAGCGGGATGAATAGGGGTCGACTGTCTGGGAGACTCTGAAGACAAGGCAACGGCCACACGCGTGATTGGCGACCAACCTCCCGTCCGTCATCTCGACGGGCCACGGGATACTGCTCTGATGGTCCGCTGGCTGCGTCCGTCCTAGTGCATGCCTTTGGTCTGTCCCCTCCACCCCCTTCCTCCCATCTTTGTCTTATTCGTCTACGCCGGCCGAGGTCCAGAGCGGGCATATTCCACATGGACACTGCCATCCCGATCCTTTTTCTGAGCGGGGTCATGCCGACTTCATGCCTGCGTCAACTCGAGCTAGACGGTTCGAAAACCGATCCGGGTGGGAAAGCACACACACACACACAGCTAGCCGTTCGGCTCTCCTTTGCGGTATCGCCATAGTTTCGTTAGTCTGCCAATATTGACTAGCAAGTCTGCGGCACAGCGTAAGCTAATGATTCTTCTCTTCGCATGGGAACTAGAACACGGCAGGCAGGCACGGAATGATGCACGACTCTGGTTTATTGACCAACAGAATAATCTCTCAAGTCTTTTGACGAGAAAGAGTCTTGGCCCAATTTTCAGGGGCGTAGCACTGATCTGACTGACTGATTGACCAACAATAAGGCGGCCACAGCACTACCGCTTTCCAACAGCTGCCACCTGAGTATTTCCAGCATGACTTACCCCAGAAAAACACATACACCAAGATCTCATTCACTTCGTACCTTTCTTTTGGAGGTTTCGTCCTTCCATCCCCTCAATCCTTAATCCCCTTCCCTTCCCTTGCCCGCCTGACCGGTAGGTTATGTACCGAGCCAGGTCTTTATTCCCCATGCTTGCAACGACAGGGCCGTCCGTCAAATCCAGCAACCTCTGGGGTCGTGACTAGTCCGCGTTTAATAGACGCACATTAGCTTTCGATGTGGTAAGCCACCTGCCCCCTTTCTCTCGGTAGGTAACATCCGGTTTCCCACGCCCTCCATGCCGCGCAGTAATCTCCTTCGACCCAAGCCTGTCGAACCGTCCGTTGGTTGGGATCGCGTATTGGTCTTGTCCCTCTGCGAATCCGGGGTTCAAATAGGCCTCGAGCCTGGGGGAATAACCACCGGACAGAGAGTGGGCATATCGGCTCAGGCCCTGGACATACCATCGTGATCCCTGCGGACCGGTTCGCAGGGCATAGTTTGGTTGTATTGAGCATCTTGCGCGCGCCACAAGAATTCTGTCGAAGTGTACAATTCCCGAAGGCCGCTGCAGCCAGCCCAGCGTGGTGGGGTTGCCTGCATGGATGGGATGCAGATTGAGCCCCTCCATCCCAGCAACGGTCGATCATAGGAAGCCAGATTCGGCAAGAACCCTGCATCACAACCAAATAGAGTAAGCCAATGTCTCAGGTTTCAAGCAGATGATTTGCCGCAAATGAACAACGAAGGGTATCTCGAGCGTGCACAACGCGGGGGTGCTTCCTTGACAAAATGAACAACGGACGGTTCGCGTGTGCGGGTAACCAGACTGACGGCCTCTAACCCCAAAACGAAACTGCTCCGAACGCCCCGGGTTGATCTCTCAAAGCTACGTACCTCACGATCTTCTCGTCTTCTCGCTCGCGTGGCTCCACTTGCAAGCTCTTGTCGTACATCTCATGCACGTCTCCTGCGGCTTGCATATTGCTTATTATGTAGTCCTGGAGCTCCGGGACTGGCTGCAATGAGTACCCGACGGCCTGGTACTGTTGGATGTCACGGATTACTTCAGCCGTCTTCGCCCGCTTGGCGAAGTTGATGAGGTTGGTCTTCTTGATAATGGATGGAATTCCGTCTTCAATGAAGGTCAAGTCGGTGAGGTAAACACCTTGAGGCCATGTTAGCATCGTCTTTGCCCTTATGCATCCGAGCAGCAAAGGTGGAGCAGGGATACGCACCGAAAAAGGGATGCAGGGCGGGTTCGCCACATGCAGGGCCTCTCTGTACTCGCCAAAGTTCTTTGTGCTGGCCATGAGCTGTCGCATTGTTTCCAAAACGCCTTGCGTACGTTGTGGTACTTGGTCCCAAGTTCTCTTCAGACGGGCAATAGGCGCGGTACCTAGCGCTGAAATGATGGAGGTAAGCGTCGAGAAGTTGTTGAGACTCCGGCATTTCTGTACGCTGTCAGCATGTGCTCCAAGTTGGGGCAGCTGCTGGGTTCTACTCACATCTGCGACTGCGACAAAGTGTTTGATGACAATGACGCGTTTCTTTACATCCATTTGCGCCAGAATCATCTCTGCCACCCAGTTTGTCATCTGGTTCGAGTGCAAAATGAGTGCCTTGACGTTTGGAGCCGGTTCAGGCTCTCCATCGGCAACCTTCTTCTGCCAGGTCTTGTTAAGACATTCGGTGGGCTTGATCTTGCCATACAAACGAGACTCGATGATTGTGAGCTGGCGAGCGAATTCCGTGACATCGATGTCCAAGAACTTAAGCTTCTTCATGTTCTTGGGCATGATGGGCGACGGCGTGTTTTGGTTGAGTGTCTGGACCATGCGGCGAGCTCCGGCTTGCTGGCCACTCAGTCGTTGGTCCAGGACTGACATGAGAGGCGCAGAACCTGGGGTTTCTGTCGACTTTACGGTGTCCCTTGCAAAGGTATAAACGTCCCGGATGAGCTGCTTCGACTCTTCGTTATGCTCTTCCATCCAGAAGTTATCGAACCAACTCTTCAAGATGTTGACGACTCGGAAGCGAATGAGTTTTTGCTTTCTGTCCCGCCAAGCTTCGAATTCCTGTGGAGACAGACCTTCGGGCGGTTGAATGCCGAATCGGTTGACAAGAAGCTTGAATAGATCCTGGGCAGTTGTAAAAGACCTGTAAGTAAGCAAGAACGTGTTATTGAAGTTGGAGTCCAGCTTGTCGTGCCGCGTCAGCTGCTCGACAAGAGCCTCCAACGTACCACCCTTGACGATAGGTGGCGTAAGTTTGCTGTCCCATGCCAGATCTGGCTCGTGATCCAGCTTGAGAAAATCGGGCGTGTCATCAACCGGAGGCATGTTGCTTTGAGGGTTCGGATCGTCGCCCAAGATCTTCTTAACCTTTGAGTAATCGCCTCCTCGGAAGTTTCCAGTGTTGTCTCCTTCGGTGAATGATTGTGAAGTGATCATAGGAGGCCGTGTCGTTGTTGGAGTTGTCCGCGACTCTGTACGCTGATGGGGTCGGTCGTACGGCATGGTATCCCCCCTGCGAAGTTGTTCGCGCTGCATGGCGTCTTCCCTTTGTCTGGAATCGACGTGCTGCTGCATGTTGATTTGTACTTGTTCAGACAATAGTTGCAAGGAGAAGCCAATGTGTGATGAGTTCATTTCGAGCGCCTTGGCACATTGGCGAACGTACTCGAGACGGTTCTCCAGCGCTTCGCCTCGCACTTCGGCCCATTCGTCAGCCAAAGGTCCAGCCACGGCCTGGCAGCCTACTACAAGGTCAGAGATGTTGTCGTACAGGCTCTGCTTATTGGCGGCGAAATCCGCGAGCTGAGGTGTCTGGAAGCTGTTCCCGAGGGACGAGAGGTCGATAGACTCGATGAGCGCGTACCAAGGCTTAAACGTCTCCAAAACCTTGCCTCCAGCCAAGCAGACGTTATTGCCGATGATTTCATGCTTGAAAGGTGTGATGATCTTGTCCGCCACAAATAAATTCTTGTCCAGTTCTCTTATACTGAAAACAAGCATCCGCTTGAGCTCATCCAGCCTCTCGAGGAGTTTGCCGTCCAGCATCGCCGTGGGCTCGACGACGCCCTCCTCGTCTTCTAAGAAGTTGGCGGTGATGGGATCGCGAGCGCCGAGGCCGTTATTTTGCCAACTACCGCCGGTAGAACTGCCGATGACGAATCCGGGGAAAAGACGGGGAATATCTTCTCCTCGCTGTTGCCGAGCGATCTCGACGTAGCTAAAGACTCCGAGCAACACGCCGTCGGCTTCTTGGAGACACTTTTGTACCGATTCGGCGTTGGGCCAGTCCGCGGCAGCTATATGAGAGGAAATCACGAGTTTGGAGAATTTTGACATCATGTCCCTGAAGTGAGGATAGAGAGCCTTGTTCGTCGAGATAATGGAGGGCTGGCCAGAATGATTGTCGGTCGTACCCGATCCAGCGGCCAGGAGTAATCTCAGGTGGTCCGAAATGTCCTCGGCGCGTGCGACATATTCGGAGCGGTTGTTGCTAGTAATGGCATCGCGATAGCGATCTACGGCCCTGCGCATGTTAGAGACCAGGCGCGTCCAGGTCAAAGGCGGCGCTGAGCCGTCATCGAAGAAGGACCTAGGCACGGTGCTGGTTGGGGGTGTGTTGTATGACGTGCTGGTGAAAGAAGTGGCCGATGCTATCATTGGCGTTGCGTTGGGCGCCAAGTTCGGGTTCAGGTATGCTTCGTTCTTCCCCCTAGGGACTTGCGCGCTACCGTTCATGGAGTCCATGGAAGTGGAGGGCGATAGCATGTCGCTGCGAGACCGATGGTTGCGAGGCTACCATAGACATGTACCGGTCAGCGAAACGTTTCCTGAGAATCGTGAAATTTATAGCAAATCGGTCTTACCAGAGACCCGCGGGATGCGAGCATCAGCGACTCGCCCTCCAACTCCGAAGCGGAGTTTGCTTCGGAATCTTCATCCTCGTCTTGCGTCAATCCTCTGGCCATCATCTCTGGAGGAGGACGCGTCTTCTCCGGGACGTTCACGTTCATCCTGTTGCGCGGCCCTGTCTCGTTGGCCGAGCTGGGCGATTCTAACGGCAGCTCCATGCTCCGGTCGCCCGTCATCATGTTGTAGTAGAATAGACGGCCATCAGGGGTTGCTTGCGGTATCCAGAAGTCAGCCCTCGATTTATCGCCTAGATCGGTGCCCTCGAGTGGCAGACCGCTGGCGTCGTCCATCTCCGACTCGTCATCCTCCTCCAGTTGCTCGTCGTAGACATCCTGGGCGTCCTCCTCATCGTCAACGTGGTCGAGTTCGCCGTTCTGATCCTGATCAGGGATCTCGTCGGTGCTCGTAACAATCTGACAGTAATTGCTTGGAAACCAGCCGCGCACGCCATTGATAACGCCGTCCCACCAGCCGGATTCGAGTTGCGTTATAACCTGAATGATATCGCCCTCGTGGAAACTAAGACTCGTGCGGTCGTCGGCCTCGTAGTCGTACAGAGCTCGGACGTACATAGTGCCCGGCGGGGCGGTCCCCGCAATGCCGTTCATTACGGAGGAGGTGATGGACTGGGAGTAGGGTGAGTAGGCGTGGCCGACGTTGGATTGGTCCAACGCCGGTTGGGACTGGTAGTAGTTACTGTGTTCGAGATTGAGGTTTTCGCGCGAAGGCTTGTTGCGAGAGTTGTAGTTGTTTTTCTGACCCTGAACTAGTGCCGGCACTGCGGTCTGTGTCATGAGCATGGTGAGGTGCTCGCGCTGATAACCCAAGGAGGGGAAAAGGGTCAAGTCATGATCCGGGCACGGTCCTGTTCTTGTTGTTGCTCAAGCTTGTCCGGCACCAGGGAACAAATCGTCAAATCGTAAGGGCTTCGTGGGAGGAAATCAGAGGATGCGTTGTCGGGGTCGGGCGACGAGTTGTTGAGGTTGCGAAAACCCACAATCAAGGAGTCGCAGGTTTGGAGCAGGGGATGGTGGGCTTCAAGTTGCGGGGGCGAACGTTCGTCTCGTCTGGCAACAGGCGCAGCCGTGTGTCGACGAGGTGGTTTTTTTTTTAGGGGGGAGGAGGCGCTGGGACTGATGCTGACGCCTGACACTGACGCTTGTGGTGTCGCCGTTGCTCGTCGCTGTCGTCGTCGCGTTGAAGAATTCGAGCGAGTGGTCGCGACGAAAGACGCTGACTGGTGGGTTGAGAGAGTGAGAGAGAGAGAGGGGTCAGCGGGTGAGGGAGGGTCGTGTCGAGGGTGAAGGACGATTCGTCGGGTATTTTGCTCGCGTCGTGTGCGCTGAGCAGCGGGACGGGAGGGAAGATTGAAGAGGAGGATCGCCTGATGAGGGAAAGTGCCTCTGGAAGACCAATGTCGCCTAAGCGATCTCTGGGCGGGCGTATCGGACAGTCGCTGCAAACGCCTCTTTTGCTTCCCCGTTGATGACCCTGTGCCGTGACTCTTATTACCCCGTTCGACCGTTGAAGAATAACACCTTTTTACTTGATGGCGACGGTCATTCGTCATCTATCGTCGGTGTCTTCGTGGACGTGGTTGAGGCCAAAGTGGTGGCCTTGGACTGCGGTGCTGTGTTAGTTTGAGGCCCTTGAAGGGAAGGCAAGCCCTGGAGGCGGGAAAGGGTGGTCGTGGGAGGTCGATTGGTAGTGACGGAGATAGCGGTACTTCGTTGGGCTAGATTGCGATATGGGCCGCTCTTTGCGGACACGGAGTACGAGCGGTAACTTGGCTACAGCCCCTTAACAGAAAGACTGAGGACTTAAACCCGTGTGGGCACTAAAGGTAGCCATACCGTATAACTGCGGAGTGAAGACCTGGCCTCCTTCTCCTCCCTTCCCCCGTGATTCTACTGGGACCCTGCTTGCCTGTCTCGTCAGGGCGGGTCCTATGAGCACCCTATCCGAACTGTGACTGGCCAGGTGTGGCCCCCTTCGAGGAAACGCAATTCAAAGCGAGAAGTGCAGAGGTACCTGCTTGGGGTAACCTCATTGTGTGTGTATATATCTAAGTGTGTGTGTGTGTGTGTGTGTGTTTAGCGCGTAGTTCATTTTCACCGAGTGGTCGCTGGCCAAACGCCGCGCAAGTCGAGGCAAGACAGGCAGTAGAAAAGTGCCTCAGAGTGAGGACTGGGTCGGAAAGGGGGTTGTTCATTGTCCCTGGAATAGTGATCTGGTCGCCGTACTCTCTCTCCTTTGTCCCTTTAAGAGGCCATCCCGTACACACAGCCTCGATGACAGTGGCAAGCAAGCCGTCTTGTCCATTTCGCTGTCTCTCTCTACGCGGCTTCCTCTTGCCCAACATGCGTTGTCTCCGTCGTTTTCAGTACACAGGCAAGACGAGAAGCAATCTGCATGTACCCAGAAGGAGGCCGATGCAACAACCCAAAAGAAGAGGGGAAGATGGGATGGTTTTTGCCCGGACTGAGGTATGAGGAGGGAGAGCCTTGGTAGTAGCTGAAGTTGGGTGCAGGGGCCGTCTTACACCGATGTGGATCCCGGGCAAAACCAAAGGACCCGATACGGACGCCAACCTCCTCCTTCGGATTGGTTGCACTGTGCACGCTTGATTGCCCTGGAAGCACCCTCTGCCGTCTCCCGTTTCTGTCCTCTACCTCCGGTTCCACCCCCTTCGACTACTTTGAAGTCGTTTACGCACTGTACAAGGTCCTAGGAACAGCATCACGGCAGGAACCAATTGCGCGCCCACGGATACTTTGCCAATGCCGTCCCCTCTGCAAACAAGTCTTCGACCGAACACGCTTACAAGCACACACACACATGCGCACAAGACCGCTGTTTGCCTCAGGCATAGATCCCGGTGCTTGGGACGGTTGCAATGGACACTGCGAATCCAATCCGCCTAACATTATCGACCATCTCGGCTGCATATGCGTTCTCCGTCGTTTTTGGCTGCTACCGCCTTTCTCTTCGACGATGAGCAGCCAGGATTGAGCATCCATACACTTGCCTGAGGGCTCGACCACCATCCGTGCCCGATCCGGCGTAGACTACGCCGTTGCATCCTGTCTGCTGGTAGCCGAACCGTCTCCAGTCGCTCATTTGCCAGGGCTCTGCTCTCCTCTCTACCTCTACCTGTCCGGCACTTCGTTTACCGTATGCCATGAGTAGTAGAAAGAACCCAGGAAGCTCACAAGGAGTCGAGTGTGAGAGCTCGGGGCTCGTTGCCGCGTGCAAGCAACCCGGCCTGGCCTCCTCTGCCGTGTGACCCAGGACTCAGCGGCCGAGTCACTTCAGTGTCGGTTCGATTCGATTCGATTCGATTCCGATGGATAGAGAAGCACTTGTTGACCATTGTCGAAGACGGACCTGGCACACTACAACGGCGGATCGAGCTGCAATTTTATCCGAAGCTTGTGGCTTGACCAGCTGCGCTGTGTCGTGCAGTGAGAGCTTGAGCCGATAAGCTGGCTGTCGACTGGCTTGGACCCTACCTCACGCTGCGACCGTGTCTGGAACGAATTCCAGGACGGTCCCCAGGGACACGCTATGAAACTGCGAAACGAAATGCGTACCTTACCCACGGGTTCGGGCATGGATCAGGGTCTCGAATGGTCGGAAAGAGGGGTTGCGTTGTTCTTCCAACCGTGAGAATGTCGCTGTTTGGAGATGTAATGCCCCTCCCTCTATTGCCCTAAGCGACCTGTGAAGAGGCAGATGCGCCGTCGCTCGAATGATGTACCTGACAGTGATGAGTGCAGCCGTCAAAAGGAAAGGCCGATGGAACAGGACAGTCGTCTGTTTCAGGTCGCGATTCGTCCATGTTCCCGGGCCCTTGAAGCCGGCGTTGTCACTGACGCCGATCCCACCTCAGTGTGCCGATGCCGGATGCTGTAAACTGTGAGCCACCGCAGGTGTTCGATGCGGCGGCGATGGACGCGCCTTCTCCGAGATTCCCGTTCAGCAGGCAATCCAACCGGCTAGGTGATCGTCAGGGGCGAGCCGACAATCACCTTCAGCCTCCCATTCGGATTGCTGATCCGTCTGTCAGTTACCGTAGTCCATTAAGCTCATTCGTGGGATGAGTTGTCCAACTGAGGACCCCCATGAGTCTAGTTCGACAAACAAAGCTGCTCCTCAGCACTTGGAATGTTTGCCCGTGCGGTTCTTATAAGCATAGCACGGGATTGGCGGTCAGAACACGCATGTCTCGCCGCGCACAGGTCATGTTGACGCCCCGCCGCTTTAGGTGTGATTCAATGCAAGATTGCCCATGGCAACTGCCACACAATGAGTCGCTGAGAAATGTCGACGAGGCGGGCGAGAATTGGGACAAGGGGGAAAGGGCCTGAGGGGCACCCGGGACGGGCGGATGACGAAGGACCCAGTCTTGCCAGTGTCTGGAAATTCTGAAGCAACCCTTGAACACGACATTAACTAGACAAGCCCGCCCATCTCCACCACACTGGTTCCAGCAGCCATCCCAGCCAGCGGAGCGCAAAAAGGCGCGGCCAACGGGGAACCGGTTGACCGGAACCGTGCCGCGGCGAGATGGACTTGACTCCTCCGTGCTCAGACGTGGAGGTGCCTCAATAGCGGTATCTAGTCTGCCCCGCTATCTTGAAGGGTTTCCGATTTTTTTCGTGGCTTTTTCTTTCCTTTTCTGTGTGGAGCTTCCCGCTTCCCCCGTTCTTTATATCTTTTCCCTTCTCATCGGTTTGAAAATCCATCAAGTAAATAAAAGCTCTTTTTTTTGGTTCAAAAAATGTGTGCCGGGAATAGCATTAAACACTTTGTCTTACAGTGCCCGCTGATGGATTGCTATCAGGTACGGCAGAGCCGCCTTTTCGGGGCATGAGACGAAAGAGTTCAGACCACGGCAACCGCATTTTGAATTCCGAGAACAGAAAGCTGAGTGCCGACGATCAAAACCACTGCAATAGTTGACGTAGAGTCATAAATCCTGGCAATCCCACTTGTTCTGCGTCGACAGACGTCAACAAGTCCTGCCCTACGTCGAAGCCTCAACCTCTGAAGGGCACCGAAAGCCCGGATTCCACTGGGTCCTGGCAATCTATTCTCGTTCCGACTTCCTTTCGTTGCCCTGTTGGAATTCTGATTCTGGATCGTCGTCCGGCGTCCGCTCTTGTGGATTTGCAGAGTGTCAGGCCGATGGCGGGGACCTGACTTGGATCAAGCTAAATTGTAGGGCCCCATACAGTCCACGAGAGGGACCAACTGGCGAGGTAACGGAGAATGAAGGGAGTGCCGGACTGGGGTGCAGGTTAGCTTCTCTAAGCGGGTATCCTCCATCGTGGCCAGGCTCGTCGAGCGGGTGCCGCCGGACCGTAGGAGGTGAGTGATAGAGGCGAAGGAGGTTCAGCATCCTACTCAATGCGCATCAACAAGTGGCCAGGTTGACAACCAATTTTCATATCGGTGAGCCCGCTTGATTCTCGGTTCATCGACTTGACGAGTGGCAACGTGACTGCAATTGCATATGGCGGATGTCGGCAACGCGGAGACCTGTGGCCTTTGAGGGAGCTGATGTAAAGTCGGCGCTTCGCGCTCGCGGGAGATGTAAAAGAGCATGAAAAGAGGGGAAACACTTCTGAATCCCAGCAAGCGAAGCGCATATTGATAGTTGGCCGCTCACCGATATGATAGGACTTGTCCTATCTGCCTCTGACCCTTGATGGCTCCATCTGTCCGCCATTTCAGGCCCCCACTCCGATGATTCGTTATATGAGGCCGACAAGGTGAAGACGCACTTGCAGGGACTCACCGCATCGTTGGTGCTCAATTGGCGGTGCAATACTCCTCTACATCCTGTACGCGGTCAGGATTCGGG
>JAIMZG010001000.1:0-18509 GCA_020466075.1 Colletotrichum coccodes
GTCCCCGGGGCCCGTTCCCTCTCATCCTCGTTGCCGTTGCCGCTGCCGTTGACGATCGCTGGCTTGTCCTGCTGTTTCTTTCGTCGTCCAGCCAGCCCCACCGGAAAAGGCCAGGCGAGGTGAAGGCCTTCGTCACCAGTCCACGAAGGGGCCTACAGCCGACTGCAGTTACAGCCGCCGCCGCCGCCGCGGCGCGTGTGTGTGTACGTGTGTGCCTGTGCCTGTGCTGTGCGCTCGTGTACGTGCGGACGGACGGATACGGCCGTCGAGTCGGTTGCTCCATCACTACATTGCACACGGGTTCTGCAGCGGGAGACTGGGCGTCTTGCTCGCCCGCATGCGCGCGTGTTGGGTCGTCGGCGAGCGCAGCGCAGCGAGCGACGGAGGCCGGGCACCACCACGCGGCGGCCGCCCTCGGGTTCAAATAAAAAAATTGTTAAGCTGACCGAGTTTCTTCAGTCGCCGGGCACTTATCGTCCTTAGCTTCTCTTTGGTCCCGTCCTTGGTGCGGGACTACTCTCCTAGTTCGCACCATGGCCAGGTCATAGCCTCTGCCAGCTCACCGGTTCACATCCATGTTTTACCGCCTCTCCCGTAGTCTGCGCAGTGTGTGGAGAAGACACCGCCAAGCGTAGAGTTACCTTGCAAGTAACGAAGAAAGGGGCATACCGTCTAATGCGAGGTGATGATGGACGGCGCGGATGTTGCACATGCCCGTTTGGCGTGTCGTGAAACACACGTCTCTACCTGCGTAAAAGGTATACACCAAGAAGGTCCCGCCCACGCGCCGCCGCCGTCGCCGGGGAGCATTGGTGATTCGTCACCTTTCCGAATTGGAAACGAGGGTTCAAGGGGTCACATCATAATCTGTAGGGGCCACTTCTGATGCAGCTTTCTTCTTCTTGTTGTCGGGGTTCACAAGACCAGCCCTGCAGGCGCGGTTGGGTTGGGTTGGGGGTGGTGGTAGTACCGCGGGATACGAGGAGGGCCATACCATGAAATCGTAGGATATTGCCAAGCAAGGCACCTCCAGTCCTCAAATTGTGGCGTTTCTCGTTTCTAATGATCAAATGTCATCATTACCCGCCTGAGAGGACGGGAGGAGCAGTAAGCAATTGGGCCAGAACAGCCAGGTAATGCATACGTGACATCACGCTCCACAAGAACTAGACACGTCCCATAGGCCCTTGGCTGATGGTCGCCGCCGCCGCCGCAAAGGTTGGTCTCTGCCAGAGGTCAAACTGAACAGTACTCCTTCCTCTCTCCATCTTGGTATCAGGGCTCGGATGCGGGACGTTCGCCAGCGGCGCGCAACCTTTCTCCATGGATGGTAGACACATTTCATGTGGGTTGCATGTCAGGCATGGTCAGCGCTCCCGATCTCGATAATGGGAGCAGCAGATCTCAACCACCTTCAGTCCCTGCGTGCGTATTGTCAACCTGTCGTTTGTACTTTTGCCCAGACCTGAAGCTTCCCGCTGGATGATGCCTTGGGGTTTCTCCAGGGAGGGCTGACCTGCTGATTCTGCCTTCCTCTACTGACTGGTCTCATAAAGTGGGCTACAATACATGCACATGCAACGCACGACCTACGGATGTTGGCTTTGCTTTTCAGGATGTCAAGATAGACACTGCCCTTTCCTGTCTTCGTCTCCCACGTCTGGGCAGCCAAACCTTGCTTTGTTCTCGGGGCAAACAAAAGAAAGAACCATATTGACAGGTGACAATAGACATGGATCACCGGTCCGTTGAGCCCTTGTCAGGGCCGAAATGGTCGACTGCCGGTGTCAGGATACCTGATCTGAAGCCCCTTAAGTGGACGTGTCAGGAGAATCCAAGACGACTGGATGGAGGGGGGGTGATAGAATAAGTCAGGGGGGCATCAGTATGGTCATCCGATGAAGTGACCTTGGTCGTGCTGAGACGTTGACGTGAATGGAGAGTATATCGGTCCTTTTGAGGACAAAGCTGAATAGTGCGTGGCAACGACACCAAGAATTTGACGTCTACCCATACCGGAAACTGCCATCGTTTACGCAACCTTCCAAACCGGCTGTGATGCTCTCAAGAAGCGGTGTATGCCGAAAGTCTGAACAGCATCTGCCAATCTGCCAAGGACCTACCCTGACAGAGAGCTGTGCGCGGCGAAGGATGCTACGACGGCCATCGGGACATCAGGGCGAACCAAAGTATGAAGCGATGCTCGTCGTCGCTACAATACTACTGGGCCTCGCGTCCCATGCAGAAGCGCCGTAGCTTTGTGTGAGATGACAGCCAGTCGCAACGGCCACTGGACGAAGACGAGGGGGAGGGGGGTAGGTCCAAAGCGCGCGGAATGCAGCACAGCACGGGACGAGACCCAGGAAAAGGATACCGACAGGGAGCAGGGTTCGTGGTTCCGACTACTTCAAGCCGGGCCAAGAACAGTCGGCGCTCAGAGGGGATGTCAGTTGCCCACCCTCAGGCACGAGACATGAGACTGGGGGTAGAGTGTAGTGCAGAGTTGGCGAGTCAAACTCCACTTGGATACAGCTGCTGCTGCCACGACGCAAAATAAAGCTTGAGGCGGCAGGAAGCTATCAGAGATGTAAGCACCAGGCCAGGCTGAGCCAGTGGACAACAGACGTGAGGGTGGGAGATGAGCCTGAGGCGGGCATGCCATGTCAGCACAGCTAGTGTCGCTGGGCCTGTTGCTGCAGCATGAACAGAAAAGGCCGAGGGACATGGGATGGAACGGCATAGACAGACGGTACGTCAAAGGGGTGTGCGTCATTCTCGTTTGTTCGGCACTTTTGGACGGAGCTAGGAGGCGCTAGATGAAAGTGATCTTTGGCTGCGGATGCAAGGTGTGATGCTGATGGAGACGTAGGAAAGGCCCTGGCTGGATGGTGACATGCCACATCGCCACTTTAGATGTAGGGGCAGAGGGCAAAGGCGGTGATAGACCGGGGAGTACGATGAGAAGGAGGTTCGATCGACGTCGGCGGGATGGAGAACGGTGAGCGGGTCCCCAATCTGCAGCCCCCGGGCCTCGGAGATCAGCGGATCTGCCTTGAACGACGACAGTCTGTACTTCTCGCAGTACGAAGGCGAACGCAAGGGATGTTCAAAACAACGAGGTCTGGATGAAGACAAGGTTGCGCTGTGGCGGCAGAGTAAGAGCAGAGACGATCTGCCTCTCGACGAAGCAGCACCGGGAGCGGCATACCAAGAGGGCCTATGCGAACGGGCGAAGATGGGAATGCGGTTCGATGGCGCAGGATTTGCAGGCCGAGTGCTAGAATGGGGATGGGTCCAACGATTTGCCATGGTCCAGACTTGGAGTCAGTAAAGACCAGGGCGCCACCCTCGAGGTACCTGTCTGACCTTGGCATTAGGTGTTGAAAGGAAGGCACGGATATCGGGAGTGTTTCGTAGGCAATGAAGGGTCGGCAGGGAAGCGGCGCCAGAAGCGCTAGTCTCGTGCTTTTCTCGCTGTTTGGCTTTCGTGGCTTGTCTCTCTTCGTCGGCCAGACATGCATGGCAGGGCCGATGGGGGGCATCTGGAAAGAGTAACAAGGGGCCCGGGGCCCGTCCTTGTCTCAGGGTATTCCTTTGACGGTGTCAAGGTGTTCCATAAGCGTGGATTGCCTTGGTTCGTCTTGGTTTTGTTAGCCGCTCCCGCGCTTTGAGCAGCTCTGCAGCAGCTCTGCAGCAGCAAGTCACGGCGAGGTGGCCGCCTCACGTTTCGAATGCTTCTCTCGTGGTGCCCTTCTCCATGGCCAAGACGTGTGCCGGCGTATCGGAACGTCGAGCAGATTGCAATTTCGCGATTTGAATTTCTTCTGCCCCTCCTTGTTTTCAGCAACGTAGCAAAGTGCCGTGTCGGTTCGGGAACGAGGTGTCTCCTGTCACAGCCGTCGTGCAGCGGTCGAGGGGAGCCCCGAGTGGAGCGGCGCATGCGGTGCGTGCCACGGATCAAAAGTGCCTTGACATGCCAGGCCAGGCCTGACATTTGGATTAGCGATTAGTGAGTCGCTGGGGAACAGGCCGTTGGGGATGCAACTCTGTGATGTAGGAAGTCGTCCTGTGGTAGGTAGGCCAGGTTGAACGGGAATGGATGATTGTGAGTGGATGGCTGTCGTCCAGCTCTTCGAGATTGAAGATAGCTCGTGCCCCTCGGCTATTCCAGAGTCCCCTGACTTGAGAGTCGGAAGGTACGTAACGGAAGTATCCACTTGAGCTTTCATGTTGCTTTTGGCCTTGCAGAGAAGATACATGCACGCCAAATGTGCTGAGCTTGAATGTGCCTCTCCTAGGTTCCGATCTCCATCACGCATCAGGCCGGCCAACGGGGAGTCCCGGAAGAGCAAAAGCACTGCGGGTCGTTGAAGGAGGAGGGGGTGTCGGACATCGTTTCCAGGCCCTGCTGCAGTGATTCTCGATAATCGATGTCCAAGGGGGATGAGAAAGGTCGAGGCAACATTAACACCCAAGGAAGGGGGGTATTGAGGGAAAATGTAGCTAAGTGGGGAACGACCCGGTTGAGGCTGCCAGAAACCCGGTGCTCCGATTTCCGCCTATCATGTATCATCCAACATAGATGATCGCCCTTTCCCCCGTCGCTCATCTGGCAGCCGCCGTGGTCCGGCCTTGTCTAATCGAGCCTGGATTGACCAGGGGCCAGGAGCCAGGAGCCAGGTGCAGCCGGGATACGTACCCTAGCGTTACCCTTGCCCCTGTTCCTGCCCCTGCCCCTGCCCTGAGTGAATTCCCGAAGTCAGGCAGTCAAGATGGAAAGTGAAAAGAGTACGGGTACTATTACGGATACGTTCGGGCCAAAGACGGATATCCAAATCCACAACCGGTTCAAGCAACCTCCTCGCTCCAAGCAGCCCATCACGACATGATGTTTTTTCGGAATTTTCCCCAACAACCCGCTCCAAGGTGCTCAGCCCGTCCATCTCAATCAAGGATGATCTCTGCAATCAAACATTGCACATACATACATACATGCGTACCGGCGCACAACCTTGCATACGGATACGCGGACAGACAAGACCCTTCTCCAACCACGTTCCGAGTACTGGCAGCTGTATTCTGCTTTCATAGCTCAAGGCATATTGTGTATTTGAGACTAGCTGCATCTACCCTCACAGTACCCCCTCGTCACTGGATCACCGAAAGCCCTCATATCAAACTCCCAACTTACGCAGCTGCCCAGTATGCCACGCATGGCGACCCAAGGTCAGATATGTACGGGTCCAGGGCTGTTGGGCCATTCATCGCCATATAACCCGACGCTCACTTCCAGTCAGACCTTGGACGCCCCATTTGCTAGTTGGGTGTCCGGTCATGCAAGACTCTGACTCCTCGACGCATGAATCGACACTAAACCATCGTCAAAGTCTCCGCACCAGTGTCATGTTCTGTCATGACAATGAGGTCGCTCTCAGACCTTGACTCGACTCGCAGGTCAAGATATGTGTGCCACGGCCATCACAGCTTGGCCGCTCTTCGGCATCACGCCCCTTTTAAAAAAATCACCGCCGGTTTTCCGCATGTACACTGGAAGGCCCGTTGGAGTTTTTCTTTTTAGTTTTCTTTGGATGGTACGTAGGCGCCTGGACTACTTGTTGCTGTTCGTGTGCCCTCCATCGCTTATTTCAATTTGCCTCCTTGGGCTGAATGGGCACACCTCTTGTGGCATGGCCTGGCCTGGTGTGGCAAGCAACAAAGGTGACAAACTTCGGAAACTTGGGAGTTGCCCCCCCCCCCCCTCATTTTCAAATCATAGTTTGCCTAGACGTCTCCTCCCGATTCACACCCGTCAGCCGCTGAGTTCCACCCGATAGCACCCACTGCTGGTCATGCTTCCCCAGTCTAACCCGCGCCGGCTTGTCTCTCATCCTCAAAGTTAGTGGCTTGGGAAGAGTTGCCCTGAGTCGCAACGGCCGACGATCCCCGTTGGCTATTTGTACCCGTACCGAAGAGCTGCCGTCCGTCGACTCTCACTGGACGGCTTTCTGGTCCGATGAGTCGCTAGGTGAAGGATGCGCAGAACACGAGGGTGCTCAGATGACAAGCCTGAAGGGAGCACTGGCAACACGCCAGACGGCATATTTTTGGTGAAACCACCTAACAGCGACCACTCCAGCCCCCTTCATTCCGCTGAGTGGTGTGGCCGTTCCCGTAGTTGGCTGCTAGGTTGGTGTTGACTGATCACAGCTTAATGGCATTACAGGCATGGCAAGCCGCTCTATGTGCATACTGCCAATCTTTGAGCATGACGGATCCCACAGCTTGTCGGCTGACCCACGGGCGGAAAGATCATAAGCCTGGGCTACTGCCGATCCTGATCAACCACGCCGTGCGCCAACACCGAAATAACCCGGGCCCGCTCGGCTCGTCAAGCTTAGTTAGCCTTGACGACTGTCGAATCACTCGCCCGAGTATTCCTGATCTGGCTTCCCGTGATGCCGTTTACGCTCCTATTTGACCTCCACAAAAAGCCTTGCCGGATCACTCAAGTCCTATGGCCGTTTCGGCACCGCCAAAAGTCGGCCAAGTCTAAAGTGGTGGCTGCCAAGTTGTGTCTGCAAAGGAGGCCCAGCCTTGGCAACGTACTATCAGCCGTTCAAGGCCGCATTCAAGCAGTAGTACTTTTCAACGCCATCTTGTGTCGAATTCCCACTCGGTGGCGTGGTGCACTAACATCCAGACCCCGACGATCAACAGCCTGGCGACCGACTCTACCAATATGGTCCGGCTTTTGGCGCTGGACTGGGATACCGTCCGCAGCTGTCAAAAGGCAGTGGCTGCGTGTCTTTCTTTCCGACTGCCTCGTTCGCAAGTCGGGCTTCTCGGTTTTGTTCACTGGTGCTACCTCTGGCCAAATGCTTAACCGAAAGATATTCACAAAGGCGTGGCAGAAAAGTAGACGGTGGCGCTAAGTTGCATGTCAATCCTCCACGCTCGCCCGTGTTTTAGTCTGGAAGGCCTTGAAACTAGTGGCAATTGCGCGCGGCGCGGGGCTCGACTGTTAATTTCCCGACATGGCCGCAAACAAATCATCTCGCGGTTACGAGCGGAAAACTATGGTGGGTGTAAAGGGTATGGCCACCGCGGTGATTCTGGCGAGCGTCATCATCGGTGGCTGCCGTTCCTCGAAGCGCTTTACCGATGTGGCCGCCGGATCGTCCGCCATTCTACGAGGGACAAGGTTTCAGACCGCCGGACCTGACGAATGAGAGCAGACGCGTTCTCATTGATCGTTCCACCAAGGCGAGAACAGTCCGTCCGACCGCCAGGAACATTCACTAAAGCCACCTTGACGTCGATTGCTATGACAGCGCAATTGGGATGACAGTCGGTGAGCACCTTGACCTGGCCCGAGAGTGCAGCATGTGCAGCAACTCTGCCCAGCCCGGCGGTGTGGGTTCCTGGGGCCGCCACGGAGAATTATTAGCCTTTCGACGACGCAAACTCAAAAGCTGGTCATCAGGAATACAGACGTTTCTTGGACTGCTTCGCCCACCTGATACATTAGCCCAGAGGACACTGACGAGCCATCTGAACCGCGATTAACTTTGGCTTGCCGTAGCAGATCTTGGGGAGGTAGCGAGGCGTTGTCTTCGATGAGGCAACGTTCGTCTTCGTTCCAGATATGTCCGTGGATCGGCGGCGTTGCGGTCGGCCCAGCTCAACAGGCGGAGACTATCGGCGCGCGACTGGAGACGGCGCTTGGCGGAGGATAAGCAGCTTGCTCGGCCGAGTCGGAGCCGAGACCGGGGGATTCATCGGAGGAATCGCTGCGTCTTGGCCAAATAATGGAGACTGACACGGACCCATGAAATACTGATCGAAGAGCGGAAGAACAACGGACGGAACACGGCGACGGATCCGAAAAGACGCGCCGAGGGGTTCCGTCAAGCGCCGCTGGCGAAACTTGGCGTACATGGTTTGCACTCCACGTGGATTGAGACATGCAGAGATGTTGCTGACCGCGAAGAATGTCAAGGCTCAAGTCCATTGGGTGACTCATTATGAGCTCGTCATAGAAGACAGAAAGAGCCAATCAGCTCGAGGCACTAGATCCATCTCGGACATCGGACATCGGTGCAAAAACCGTCCGCCTCACCGAGACTGGAGCCGACGCGCACTTCATCGAAATGGGCGTGTATCTGACACAAGACGTGATCATAATGGTGGTGTAAAGAGAGCGCTATCGAAAGAAGTTGTTACCGATTCCCAACCCTTTCGCGTAACTCTGTTTGTTCATATCTGGATTACGTACCGTGGCCGCTTGCGTCACGCTGCAGCCTCCCGAGCATCCCGAGCCTCCCACCCAGCCGAGTCACTGTGAATATTGGCTTCGGCCCTGAGGCCCACTTCCGGCTCTCTCACTTGCTCCTGCCGAGATCTCGGGAGGAACTCTTCGCCGCTCTTCATGGATACCGACGGCGGCGTACAAGCGGAGCTCCCGGCTCTGCCGGTAATGGCTCCGAGCCCCTGGCGTGTGTCACCTGCCGGTCCCGGAAGCTAAAGTGTGATCGAGTTAAGCCGGCATGCAGCCGATGCTTGAAAGTCAAAGGAGAATGTGTGTATCCCGAATCAAGAAGGAAACCCGCCTTCAAGCGGAAGAATGTAAAGGAGCTCGAAGAGAGGCTAGGTAAGCATATCGTGCACTCCTGTTGGTGAGCCCTTGCTCACCAAAACATGCAGCCCAGGTGGAAGACCTTCTCAAGGAGGCTGGCAAGACAAATGGAAGGGTGCCAGCTGAGGGCGATCTCGATAGCCGAGTCAACGTTGGCATGGACGACTTTCACGTTGATCTCGAGACGCTTATGGCGATGCAGAACGGGACGTTTGGCGAAAAGACTGATTTTTTGTCTGAAGCACCTGGGGATCGACCTCAGGGGACCAGCTTTGCCGAGTCTTCTGGAGAACTCATGGGGCTTGGACTATCAGAAGCTCTGCCTCCTTTTGAGATGATGGAAGAGCTGTATGTCCCACCTGACACCCTCCCACCTCGGATTGCATATCTAACTCGAGCAGCAACAAGAGCTTTTTTGAGCGGCAGCAGCATTTCATCCCCATCATCCACCCTGGTCGATACCTGCAGTCCTTCTACTCCGCACCTCACAAGCGCCCGCCTATGTGTTTGCAATATGCGGTCTGGTCAATGGCCTCCAACGGACACGAGAAGTATTCGCAGTACCACGACATCTTCTACAAGCGGGCTCGGCAATACGCTGATGCTGATGAGATGAAGGTTAGTTGTGCCGTTTGGTCCTGGAGGAGCGGTGGTGCTCACTGGTGATAGGGATTCGGAGAGCACTTTTTGACGGTGCAACACGCCCAAGCGTGGGCCCTCATTGCGACGGACGAGGCAAGGTCCCTGTTCTTTACGAGAGCAGCCATGAGCTCGGCGAAGTGCGTGCGTCTTGTGGAGATGATGGGCCTGCACCGCATCGACGGCGATGGCCAGGAGATGGCACCTACACTTGCGCCGCCTACGTCGTGGGTTGACCTGGAGGAGCGAAGACGAGCCTTCTGGGGTGCCTACTGCATCGACTGCCACGCAAGCATCGCTACCGGGTGGCCGACGCTGATTGACCCGAACGAGGTAAGGCTATGGCCCTTCTACCTCCAGTATGTTGCTGACACGGGTAGATTTCGACGCATCTCCCTTCGTCCGAGGAAGCATTCAACTCAGCCCGCGAAGAGACCACATCCACCCTACCAGAGGCGTTCAAAGGCGCCTCCTACTCAACGTTTGCGGGTGCCGTCATCATTTGCTACATCTTCAACAAGCTCTTGAAACACGTCCATTGGGAGAGGCCGGACGACCGGCCCACTGATGTCGAGTACGGCGAGTTCTGGAATCGGCACAGAGATATCGACAATATGCTTTCGAGTACCTTCATGTTTCTCCCAGAGCGCTTCCGCTTGCCCCAGAACATGCGCGACCCAACGGCCGTCCACACTAACCTCAACCTCCACGCCTCCGTCATTTGTCTACACCATGCAGCGATTGACAGGATCGAAAAGCACAGGCTCTCGGACAACTTGAAGTCGGCCTCACAACTCAGGCTGCGGACGGCGGCAGAGGAGGTGGTGAGCATTGTCAAACTGACGAGTCACCTGAACTCGGGCTACGTAAGTAACGGTCTTCGTCCTGACCCCGGTTTCGCAGTGTCTCACGCCGTTTGTAGAAAAGCCCCATGGTCGCGTTATCCCTGTACTCGGCCGCGTCGGTATACGTCTATTCGGCCAAGTGCAACCCGAAAGCCGGCATATCGACGGCAGACCTGCAGAGCCTCAAGTTCATCATCAACGCCATGGAGGCGATCGGAAGGAAGCACCTCATCACGCAGGCCTTTCTCCAGCAAATCTTTATGGATATCGAGCGGAACGGCCTCTCTGGAATCATCGATCTGCCCAATCTGACAGACTATAAAAACCTGTTTGGCTGGACATGCTCGAATATCCCTCTACTCGCCAGAAGCTCCATATCGAAACACACCGAGATCCAGCCTCCTCTGCCCGGCCGGCTACCACTGGGTGACCCCAAGGGCACAGCCTACGAGTATTATCCCGCAATGGAGGCCGGGTGCCGCGGCTCCATGGTCCAAAACCCGGTGTGCAGCGCGTACGAGACGGCCGGTCTCGCCGGCATCCAGCTCGGAAAGTCTGATAGGTTCACGGGGCCAGCCCCAACGAAGAAGAGCGACGCCCGCAAGAACGGCTCCAACAAGAGAAGACGGACTTCGCCGACGGCGAGACCGGAGGAAGCGACGAACGCCAAGGCCGACGTCTTCAGCGGCACATTCCCCTCCATCGCAAACATACCGACGGCGCCGCCACCGTCGAGAAACGGAATCAACGGCGCGGGCGGTTTTGGCATGGGCCTGCTGCGAGCGACGGGCATGATGGAACCAGCGCCCAGTCCGCAGATGAACCTACCGCACCGGAGGCCTCCCGGGCCAGCGCCGTCACCCTCGTCGACGTTCAGCAAGAGTACGCCCTCGCAGTCGACGGGCGGCAGCAGCAGCGACAACACACCCCCAGAGCTTGGACAAGGCAGCACGTCGCCGGAGGATGGGAATACTCAGAGCAGTCACGGCGGCGGCGGCAAGGTCAATGAGGTAATCGATATCACGAGCATCCAGAATTCCATGCTGGGCGGTGCGGGCGCGGGCGCGACGTCGTCTTCCTCGTCAACATGGGATTCGAGGGGGTTGCAATATGCGCCGAGCACGGACCCGATTTCGTTTATGAACATGAATTTCGACTCGATTCCGCCGGGCATGGGGATCGACCCGTGGACCATGTTGGCGAACATGGAGGAGTTAACGTGGATCGAGACTGGCGAGGTGACAACGGCGGCGGCGGCGGCGGGGGGGTTGAACGGTAACGTCGGTACGGGATAGAGAAAAGACGCAACTTGGACTCAATACGAGAAGGGTTGAAGTTACCTTCCCGACAGATGACGTTGGATGAGGCTATTCAAAAGGGTGCGTCAGGTTATTTGGCGGAGGCTTTGTAAGACCAGCGAGTCATTTTGGACTCCCACAGGGTCCTTTACGGTTTTGGAGTGGGATTCCAGTCTACGATACCCAGGGTCTGAGGTTGTGGCGAGGTGAAGAAGCGATGCAACGGTACTGTGGATGATGAAAACAGAGGGCATATTGAACGGCTTTGAGGGTCGAATGAGGCGGGGAGCAATTCCAGGTTAGCACGAGGGGATATACGGTCAAGGTGTTGAGTGTTTTGTGTAACGACAACGCGCCTCACTCACATGCTGAAAAAAAACCAATAATGTCAAAATCATCTCCAGGATGCATCGTCGAGTTGCAAACAGAATTCGTACAAGATGCGACGGAGCGTCGCGATAATGTCGAGTTGAGTTGATGCACGAGATAACGGCCCAGACGCTCGTTAGCTCCAATGCACGCGATAGGACCGCCCGGGGTCCTTCCGAAAGGTAAGGGCACGTGATCCCTCGAACCCGCGACACTCGTCTCGTTCCCTCTCCTTCCCTCTTGCGGCCAAGGGGAACAGCGCACCATGGTTTTTATAATCACTGGCCCCATTGCCGAAACCGCGCCGAGCCCCCCCCTCTCCACCTGCCATCAACAACCCATCGCAAATAGCAGCAGCAGCAGCAGCAGCAGCACAATCCAACCAGGAGCCGCGGAATGCAGGGTCGGCTCGTTCGCGCAAACGAGTAATTGCATTGGGAACCGAGCAGAGGCTCTTGCAGCGCACGCGCGCACGCGCGCACCCTACTCATACACCCAAATGGACCCGCCGCTCAAGAGCCCCGCGTCGGCACAGAGGGATACCTCGCCGAGTCCCCCCGTGCCGAACCGGATCCGGCGGAATACAGCCTGCACGAGCTGTCGCGACTCCAAGGTGGGTTTTCTTCCTCGTTCCTCTCGTCTTATACCTTGTCCATTTCGTCTCTCGGCCGTATGATATGTTGGAGCTTTGCCACCACACGCACCGTGCCCGTCCAACGTCCCTACCCCGGGTTCTATTCCAATTGGTGGTGTATGGTCTCACGGGGGGGAGGGGGGAGGGATCAGGTACCATGGGAGGGAGAGACACATCAAGCAACGTCAGCAAACAATGGTCCACCTGCGTTTCGTTATTTTTATGTTTCTTTTTCCATCTGCCCTTGGTTTTGTCTTACTGGCCTTCTGGTTTACCTTGCCATGTCGTGCCAGATGTACACCAGATGCTAATTTGGCGGCCTTTGAACCGACCGCAATAGGTAAAATGCAACGCAAGCTTGACGCCCAACAAGCCGTGTCAGCGTTGCTCCAAGCTCGGGATACAATGTCTTGTTGACAAGTCCCACAAGCGTATGACCAGAAGAAGGTGACTTTTTATTTCTGCTTCCTCTCCCTCTTCACTTGCTCAACTCCCTCCCTCCCCGCGTCTTGTTTCTGTCCCGAAAGGAACTTGCGGTCTGATGCGTTCGTGTGCGTGACGGCGACAGCAAGCTAGAACAGCTGGAGAAGGAAGTCCAGACCATCAAGAATGCCGTCAACCCCAGCCCCGTATCCGCCTCTGGCGTGCTGCCACTGGCGGCTCTCCCGCTCCCGAGCCCGAGCACGGCCTACTCCGCCGTCGGCGTCTTCTCGGACCACAACCGTCCGCCCCCTCCGCGTCGAGGGTGAGCCTGCCGGCCCTGTCCCCCGTTCGGCAGGCGCAGGCGCCGGAGCAGGTCCCTACGCCGACGCTCACCTCGCACACGACGCCGACGGGGCCCGCGAGGCAGCCTGCGCAGCCGCGGGCCCTGGGATCCAAGGTGTTGTCCGGGGAGGATATCGACTTCTACTTTGACCAGTACGTGGCCCTCTGTCGCCCCTTCTCTCTGTATGTATAAAAACATCCGAAACTGAGACCCTTCAAGCTACTTTGAGCACTTCCACCCTTACTTCCCCATCGTCCGCTCCCAGGACCCGGACAGGCTGTACAAGCAGAGCCCGGTCCTCTTCTGGACCCTCATCGCCGTCTCGTCGCGGAGGTACACCCGTGACTCCGGCCTCTTCCCGTTCCTCGTTGAGAATCTCCCCCGTGAGGTATGGGCCGCCGTGTCGACGCCGCCCATCGGCATGTCGACCGTCAACGCGCTGCTCGTGCTTTGCACGTGGCCGCTGCCGACGATCCGCTTCCTCAACGACCCGAGCTCGTCTTACGTCGCCATCGCGCAGAACGCCGCGCTGCTGCTGGGCCTGCACACCGGCCGCGGCACGCATCCCGAGTTCTGTATCGGGCCGAATAGACAGACGGACATTACGGACGAGGAGGCGTGTTTTGCGTGGATGGGGTATAACATCCAGGCGCAGAGGTAAACCCTACTCTTTCCTTCGGTTTGAGTACAGGCTTTTGTGTATTGTTTTGGGCTGACGTGGGTGCAGGGTCGCTTCGAGCAACGGGTTTCCGCCTCCGGCTGGGTTCTTCAACGAAGCTGTGAACAGGGCTGCAGGGGGCAGGCCACTCCCTGACGCCCTGGGATACTTTGGTTTGTTGTACGAGATGCAAAAGTTCTCCAACAGACTGAGCCGGACCGTGTTCTCCGTCGCAGAAGAGGGCGAGGGCGTGCCCGATACCGTGATCCAGCTGCTGGAAGACGAGCTGAACAAGTTGAGGCAGCTGCAGTCTCGACACAACTCAGGTTTGTCCGCGGCCAATGTCATCGTTTACCGATCCCACTGACGCGCCCCCCAGACCTCGACCTCTTCACCATCTTGGCGGTCCAGTTCGAGCTGCAGTCGTACTACTTCACCCCCCTCTCGACCGTCGACAAGTCCACCTTCCGGCACAACGTCAACCGCGCCTACAGCACGGCGCAGGCCCTCATCAACCTGAGCCTGCGCCTCGACGCCTCCCGCCGCTTCCTCTTCCACGCGCCGCAGCACGTCTTCCGCACCATCCTCGACGCCGCCGCCGTCGTCTTTGACGTGCTGCTCTCGGGCCACGCGACCGACGTCGAGCTCGCCAACGCAGAGGTGTCAATCAAGAACTCCCAGGAGGCGCTGCGCCGGTGCTCCGTGCAGGAAGGGGATTTCCCGATGCGCGTGCTGAGGATGTCGGAGAGCTATTGGAACTTGAGACATATGATGCCGGCGCTGGAGGCGCCGATCTCCCAGTATCCGCACCGTACGGGCGCCGTGATCGCATTTGGGACGCTGAGGAGGTGGAAGAAGGATTTGGACCAGGCAAGGGTCGGGTACGGCGGCGGCGGCGGCGGGCAGGGGGCGGCTGGAGGAGCGGGAGGGATGGCACCGGGAGGGCCGGCGGGTACGGCGCCCACGCGTGAGTGCAGGGTGCGCTTGTCGGGTGTGAGCGTTGCTGACCTTGTCGTAGCGGCAGCAGGTACGACGGACGCGAACAACAACGGCGCGGGCATGGTGCCGACGAGTGACCCGCTGCAGGATATCGACTGGTCGATGCTAATGGACGATTTCGACTGGACCGCGGGCGGTGGAGGTGAGCCGAATTTCCTCGGGCTTTCGTAGGGTACGCAGAGGCATGAGATGGGCTCGTCGCGGTGCTGTTTTAATTCTTGGTTTTCTGCAGCATGTGAAGCCGGCGCATGTACAAGGCACTTTTCTCATTGTTTCTTGCATGGACTAGCCTGAGAAGAGCTGGGCAGATTGTTGAGTGTTTACGTTCGTATTCTTGTATGGGGACAGACTGAGTATAACATGTAACTTGAATGGTGTTTAGCATGAGTCCGCACAACTTTATGATAATATTGATTTGGTGGAAGACCAGGCGCCGACTTTCCCTGATCGACTATCCTTTTCTTCGTCGTCGCCGTTGGACTCAAGATGAGTCCACTTTCTCTCGCAGCTCCCTGTCCACATGCCCCAGCCAAGCACCTTCCCCTTGACACCTTCGGCGACCTGCTCCCTCGTGGCCCGGGCCTCTAACAGCTTCTTGTCCAAAGGCTCGCTCAACGCCACAACCTGTAAGAAGTCTATCGGCCGGTTAATGACTCGATTACCAGTGTCGGGATGTGTCGGGACTCACACCTATGGGTGTCGTAGTTCATCAGCGGCCGCGGGGAGAGGAAACACCATCCCGTCGCCCCTTGCCCCAATGGAAACCTCCTTCAGGAGTGACCTGGCCTCGTCCCCACTCTCAAAGTCCCTGGGGCTGACCTGCTTCCTCTCGGGCGCGATTCCGCCGTAGACACTGTCAGGAAGTCAGTACACCCTCCACGTCGGAGGACTGACTGGGGATTTACCCGTGGCAAATGGGTATCGGCAAGGGGGCGTCCGGGTCTTCGACGACTATCAGCCACTCCCTCACCTTCAGTTCGAGATCTAGCGGCGCCGTCTACGATAGTACCGGGATCTGCCCCCCGCCTCCGATGATGTACCCCGGGACCAGGGTCGCGGGCGACGAGCCGCAGTCTGGAGACGTGACGGCGATGGTCTGCTCGGTGTGCGAGGCGAAGGCGGGGGAGGTGTAGAAGGACTTGGCGTCGTGGCCGCGCGAACTCTTGAGGAGCCAGCTGGGCGTGACCTCGGCGTATGGATTCATGTTTGTGGTGCTTGAGTGAAATAGGAGCAAAAAGCTCGATGCTCTGAGCGATGCACGCAGCGGCCCGAGAGGATTGTGTGATCAGGCGAGGGGAGTATGAGCATCCTTTGTCGAAGTGTTCCAACGCGGATCGGTTAAACTTGTTTCTGCGACGAAGACATGGACTTCGGAAGTTCATGTTTATCTCCAGGGCAAACAAAGCAATCGGCCGGTCTTGTAAGCTTCACACCCGGGAGGTATCGATGAGATTGGCTCGGCACCGAACCGGCTGTGACTCGGCGGACCAGTTTGGTCGTCAGGACGCTGCTTTTTGGGTTTTCCTGAGATGTTCCGATATCTTTGATAATCACACGGAAGAAGGTCTGGATCCCAAAGCAATCGCGGAGTAAAACCTCGTCCTTTCTTCTAGGCTCCATGCAGTAGTCGCGGGCGGCCAGGCCGCTTGTCCCAATCATCTTTAAATTCTCACCGTATACTGAGGACTCACCTCGCCCTGTGACGTCAAATAGAGAAGTAGAGTTGCTATATAGTGAGATTAAAGTCCTATGAATGAAGCCGAGTTTCCTCTTATGCCAAAAGTTTGCCAATTTTGCCATCTGCGCCCCGTGAACATTGAGGAGCTAGATTCAGAAATTAGGAAAAAGGCCAATCGAGGCTGATGGACCACGGGAAAGAATACTTTGAGGATGCTTCGGCTCAAGAAACCTGCATGCCTTTCCTACTGCTTCGCCCTGTGCAGAACTCTCAATCTGGAGCGTGTCTGTAGCATCTTGCGAATGCGTCGTTCGAGGGTTAAGATAAGATTTCGATGTCGTTATTATTACAAGGTTCGTGCTGCACTTGCTCCAGCCTATACTCCCTCGTGCTTAGCGTATTAGTGACTAATCACAGGGGCATTGCTTCCCTACCTGGACCCCTGTAAACGCCACTTGTGGCTCCAGTAGCTGCCCCGCCTAAAACAGTGAGGTTCAGTGTTGCCAATCCAGTTACCATTCTTCAACAACCATTCATCTCCACCACTGCCATATCCTCTTCTGCAGCGATCGGCCTTTTAAGATACCTTACCGGAGAAAGATGCTGCTACAAGCCCAATGTGGCACTCTGAGGTTTCTCGGCAGATCCCGGGGCCCGACCGGGTTATCGAGATTCTTCAATGACGCAACGCCGTCACGTAGGTATTCGTCGCGCTCATTCCCCGCCATCTTCATGCGCGGCGGCACCTCCAACGGCCTTGTCATCCACAGACGCGACCTTCCCCCAGAAAACGAATGGCACAAGGTTTTGCCGGCTGCTATGGGCTCTCCAGATCCCTACGGCCGTCAATTGAACGGCATTGGGTCGGGGATCTCATCAACGTCAAAGGTCATCGTACTGTCTCCGTCATCGCGACCCGACGTCGACGTGGAGTACACATTCGTGCAAGTCGGGATCGAGGATGGCAGCATCGACATGGCCGGAAACTGCGGCAACATGTCGTCAACCGTTGGACCAATGAGCTTGGATGAAGGTCTCGTGTCGAACCCGCGGATCGAAGAAGTCGACGGCCAAAAGTTTGCTGCCGTACGCATATTCAACACGAACACGTCAAAAGTCATTTTGTCACGCTTCAAAGTCGGCGGGAGCCCGCTCAAGTACTCCGCCGACGGTGAATATACCATAGATGGCGTGCCCGGCACCAACTCGCCCATCACACTCAGCTTCCTGGACCCTGCCGGAGCCAAGACGGGCAAAGCCCTTCCCACCGGTAATGCTTGTGATTGGCTGCTTCTCCCGGACGCGAGTACCATACAGGCGTCGCTCGTCGACGTCAGCAACCCTGGCGTCTTCATACGCGCTGCCGACTTGGGCATTCCCTCGCCAGAGAGCTTGACTCCCCAAGCTGTCGAGGCGGATGTCATGCTGAAGGCGAAGCTGGACGGAATCCGACGCGCGGGCGCTTCTTTGATGGGGCTTAATCCCGACGTGGAAAGCATTCCCAAGATCGTGCTGCTCTTCTCGGACACCCGCTCACCTGACGTCGACATTCGCTGCCTGGCATTGTCTATGGGCCAGGCACACAAGGCGGTTCCCCTGACGCTTGCGCTGTGTCTCGGAGCAGCAAGCCAACTACCGGGCACCATTCCGGCCCAGGTGGTCGGTAAACCGCCGAAGAAGTCCGTTGTCATCGGGCATCCAAGCGGAAAGGTGGACATCGGAACCACTTTCGAGGGTGGTAATATCAAGTCGGCAGATCTTCACCGCACCGCACGGGTGCTGATGAAAGGCGACGTGTACTACTAGCATCCTCAAGCGATGTCTTGTTCTCAATCCTTCAGATCGTTACCGCTTCTGGGCCAAGGCCGTGATGGCCGTAACAGCATGTGCCCCCCCCCCCCGACACGAGAAGATGCTTCCGTTCAAGCTCGTACTCCGGGGGAGGAAACTCCGGATACATTGTTGTCGGGCGGAGGCGCAGTCACAAT
>JAIMZG010001004.1:0-23808 GCA_020466075.1 Colletotrichum coccodes
TCCACATCCGATATGGTGTAGTGGCCAACATGATGCCCTCTCATTTACTTGCGAGGTTAGGCATAGCCCCGAGTTCGATTCTCGGTTTCGGAACTTTTGCCGTCCGGGGCCTGTAATCCTTTTTTTTTTTGGCCAAGTCAATTTCGTTCACTTTGTACTTTTTCATTCTTTGTCTCTGTTAGTCAATTCTTCTTTCAACTCGGGATCTGGCCGGACTATTATGAATAGCCGACAAAGCAACAATGCCCCTAACATCGCCTATTAACGGCTTCAACTTCAACACGACCAACGCAAGCTATCCGGAGCAATATGACGTCTGTTAAGATTCATTTCCGCAAGAGCGGCCCCGGACTCCTAAAGCGGCGCTTAACTGCCGACGCGGGGTGCCCTGTTCAACTCCTTGCCCAGTTCTCCGAGAGGGGAAGCCCTCAATCTGTTGACGGGACCGTTTACATCCTCCATCTCGAGCAGCTAGGCCATCCAGACAAATGCTCGAGCCATAGTCTCATTATCAGATGTTTTCTCAGAAAAGAAACGTCCACCTCGGCAAACTACCTTACGAGAAACGCCACCTCAATGCCCCGATGCTCCCCCTGATGCAGGAACTCGTACTTGACCAACCTCCTCCGACTGCAACCTCATACTTCGGACAGGTCACATACCATCCTGCCATTACATCCTTTCCCCGCAAACCCCGGATTTGACGCTCCAAGCGGGGTGTTCCAAATCGAGACCACCTCCCTCTCAAGGTTCCCAGCAGGGCCGATCCCACCACCGACGTCGTACCTAAACGGTGCAGCCCCTGAGAGACAACCAATCTAGAGAAGTGACGTGGATGTAGCTTGCCGGGACTTACGTGAACGAAATTTTGTCACTTCTCCGTGTCCTCTCCACGTAAGCTCGTCCGCGACTACAGTTTTCGTCGGCTTGGAAAAGACGTCAGAATCAGGTAAGATGAACGCTTCTAGTCTTCGCTTGTGGATTCGTTCCAGAGAGCCAGAAGTTGAGATCGTTGTATCGTCTAGATGCGAAGTGACTGTTGAAAACCATGTCTTGCATGCTTGACCAGATTCATTTGTGTCAGCTGCAAAATCGCCCCCCCGCTTCGCTTCGATCATTATCACGGGCCTCGTCACATTACTCAGATCAACAACCCCCATCTCCGTCCTCTAAGCATTAGCGATTCTCCATCCGGCAATGTCACCGACAGTGACCAGGTCCTCGAGGGACGTAATAGCCGTCTAGGGTAGCTTTCTAATGCCGCGATGAACCATCTTGGCACAATACTCCTCATCTCACGCCTTCTAGACCCCGCCTCCTTGCTCCCTTGACTGCCTCTGTTCGGCTTCATGTGAAAGAAGCAATCATGGCAAATCTACTCCCAGCAGAGAGCGACTGTTCGTATCGGAAACAAACAAAGCATTTCAGCGAAGTTCGAGCGTACACTCGTAACCGGGTAGAGGACCCCTGCCAGCTGGGTAACTTCTAATGACATTGGGTAAATCTGGGTTTGTATCATGATTACCTGGCAGAGTAACTGTATATTTTAGAAGGCATAAATAAGTAAGGAGAGAGGAGAGATCAAAGCGGACCGAAAGTCTATATAAAGCCCTACACATCTCCGGATGCCGTGATTAATCCTCTTGATGGCGCAACGTTAGCTCGCAGATCCAGACCGAGATATACCATATACTACCCAATCATTATACAACCACCGCCAGCCCAACATGCTGTTCAAGACCGTCGCCGCCGCCTTCTTCGCCAGCCTCGTTGCTGCTCAGGACCTCTCCCTCCTCCCCGACTGCGCGGTACGATTTCCTATCCTCCTCAAGCGTCGCATCTGTCCTCCGGCGACATTGAATACCCTGAGCTAATAGAACAATACTCTTCTAGCGCCCCTGCTTCGTCAACAACTTCCCCCTCTCCGGCTGCGCATCACAGACCGACTTTGCCTGCATCTGCGCGTACGTATCTACCGCGTCTCAAGGGAATCTTTGCCGGAGACGCCAGACTGATATTGGCGTGATGTAGTTCCGACGCGTACAACAACGCCGTGACCACCTGCGTCATTGGCGCCTGCCAGACCGCTGATATGTAAGTTAAGCAGCCAACCCCTTACGTATCTAAGAATCAGGGGCTTTCAAGAGGTCGAATTCGCAACTGACCCTTGACTTGATAGTCTTGCCGCTCTTGACTGGGCCACCAACACCTGCAATGCCGCCGGCGTTCCTCTCTAGATCTCAAGGCTGGAGTATTTGTAGCACACCGAGATCGAGTTCGGAGATGGGCGAGGGGCATACATTACGGCTACCACAATGGCTGTGGCTCGAATAAATAGCTTGAATTGAAAATGATTGCCGGCAATGCGTTTATTAATTACTCTGTGTGCGTTGATGCCTTTATGTCTTGGTCTGAAATGCTTGAGACCACGCTGGTGGAAGCCCAAGCCTCGGCGCCGTGGCAAGGGGCGGCCGGAAGTTTGAGGTCGAAATGCATCAATCGGTGCGTCAGGACACTCCGCAACGCCCTGGCGTTCTTTCAATGCGGAAACGCAAGCCCCAAAGCTTTTGCCTGCAATCGTTTACTAGCTATCCAGAGTGAAGTTGTTCGATTATTGACGACAGTACTTCTAGACGAATTCGATCCACTTACACACACCACCGCATCCTATGTTGACAATCATACTCATCGCGATGCCCTCTATAATCAAAGCGAGGAAGACGAAATTCTCACGCCAGTCCGCGGCGGCGAGGAAAAAGGGCAACGCCGAAGAAACCGTTACCAGTGAAGACGACGCCCGGCGCGAGGGCGTCAGAAACCCGTCAAAGGAACGCCTCGCCCACCCCCCTTTTACAATGTGTATGCGGTAGGTGTACACAGGCAGTGGTTTGCAAAGCTGCTCTTCATGTATCAGTATGACCACGGTGCCGCACATGATTGCAGCATGTCGAGTTGCGTTGGCGAGGAGGAGTGGGGTAACCGAGCGGAGGACCGGTTTGCATTTTCCGACTGCCCGTGAATGAGAGGCGAATTAAGGCGATTATGGGTCACACGGCGTTGAGTACGCCTCATTCGGGGAATGAGAGTATGTCGGTTGTTTATCCAGTAAACACAAGCAAGGCAGCTTGATCCAGCCAGGCGAAGCTATACACGGTAAGCTTTTGACTTGAAAGCGGAAGAGCACTGGAACACTAGTGTCGTGCCGTGTAACTCACGATCACAAACACTGCTGAGACCCATCGCGAGCAAATCAGAGCATTAGTAGAATATACATGTAGCATGGGACCAATAAGGATCAGTCTTGCTACTCACGACAGCGAGCTGTGTATCAAGGATTGTTCAAGTAGGTATCCACGAAGAGTATAAAATCACGTCACGAAGTTTCATCCCAAGTGTTCCGGGTGAGTAGTAGAATGGCCCATGTATGGACCGCATATATCGAGAGGGTGCGTGCCATTGATCGATACCCTCCATGATCTGGACTTTAATCTGAAGTCCCAGCCGTCTAACGGGAAAAAGCATAAACTTCAGCAAAACCATGCTCCTTTCAACGTAAATCCCCTTTGACGCACCCACAAACGCCAGTCATTAAAAAGCCCCTTGAGCGCTACAGCAGCAACCGTAAACCTTCGTCTACCGACGCAGATCAAGGCTCGCCCTTGACGAATCAAGGCTCGGTCGCATGGAGCTGCTTGAGCTCCTGCGACGGCGCGCTCGCTGCTCACCCGGATCCGAGGGCCGCAGTCCCGATGACTTTGCAAACATGTTAAGAATGTCGGTGAGCGAGATGACACCGGTCAATCGCCCGGAGAGATGAGCGCCGGGCATGGCCGCAGCAGGCACAGCGGTGTGTACCTGGGTAGGAAGAGGCGACTGCGGCGCGGAACCCGAGCCCGGTATCAGCACCGTCGACGTGGCCGGAGCGAGCAATGGAGTCGCAGGGGCGGAGGGGGACGGGGATGCAGATTCGACAACCCACATACGGTGAGACTGGGTGGCCACTAACTTCGCAACGGTGTGCGCGAGCGTCGAGTACGGGTTCACGTAGAAAACGGGGAAGGAGTCACGGCCGTGTTCCACGCCGCGCTCGCTGAGGATAACGGAAATGAAGTGCATGCAGGACGACTTGAGCAGAGGCGCGTCGGCTGCGTTGGTCAGGTGCTTAACGTCTACGGTGGAAATATTTCCCACGACATTATGGCCATTGTCGACGACAGCAACGCTCGTCAGTCCCTCGGCATTCATTAGTGCCAATGCGTCCCCCAACGTGCTATCAGAGCTGCAAAAAGTTAGCTATCTTCGCAGGAAGCCAAGGGTGATTTCCTTACTTGACAGCAACTATTTGCTGTGTCCCGATGCCGAGGTCTCTCAAAATCACGGGGTAAAGCCTATCAATGGCAGGGAAGTTGATGCCTTCATTCCAGAAGAACTCAATCACTTTGAGCTGACTGAGAATGCCGATCACGTCGCCCGAGGGATTGGTGACCAAAACGCGATGGATGCCGCTGCCGAACACTTCGATGGCCCGTTCCAACGTCTCGTCGAAGGGCAGAGTTATGAGCGACTCCTTGCGGCACAACGGCTGAATATCGCGCAAGGCTATACGCACGCCATCTCGGGCCTTGTTCACGATCTCATCGTAGAGGGGCACCTGCTCCTCGTCGGGCTTTGCCAGTCCGACAACGATCAGCAGGTAGGTGTTGAGGTCGTTGTAGTCGAAAGTCGAGACGGCGGTTTTGGCCGAGTCATTTTCTCGGATGAGGACAACGTTGGATGGGCTGTGCTTGACTAGAGTCTGGCGAGATGTCAGACATGGTCCCCGAAGAGTTGGAAGGCAGTTGGGTAACGTACCATGGATGCCTCCTCTACGCTGGTGTCCAGAGTGACCCATTTGAAGTCATCCTGCGCGACGAGCTCGTTGACAGAGATATCGCGCCAGTCGCGGCCAGCAAAGCGCGGGTTCGCGTGTTTGTTCGCGGCGGGGGGGTGGTTGAGAAGCTCTTGAACGGCGGCTTGGGTGAAGGAGGGATGGCGCTGGGCGCGAGGCGAGCCAGGGGCGTTCCTCAGGTTCTCGGCGAAGCTCTGGCGATGGGCGTGCACGTGGGTTGTCTTGTGCAGGCTCGTCTGAGAGAGAGTTCGCTGGGGGACGGCAGGAGGCGAAGTGGCGATGGCTTCATCATTGTACAACTCAGATGCCGCTGTTGCATCCATTGCTTTGCCTGAGCGGGATCTCTCGGTTTAGTCTTCGGTTCTTGTCTTCGGGAGCGGTCTAGGCAAGGTAAGGCAGTTCGAGGCGGGGCTTTGGAGGTGGTGACGTTGTATATTTTGTTTCTGCGTTTGTAGTCTTCGTGAACTCGCTATATTGAAGCTTGCGAAGTCAGTACGTCAATTCTATGCCCTCGTCTAATTCGGCATTCGCCTCACTGGATAATTGGCTTGTGTGGTGACTGGGTGGATTACTGCGTACGTATTGGCGAGGCGCCGAGGGACGAAGAGGTCGACGGTCGGCTGATTGCGCCCGAAAGCCACGGCTGCCCAGTCCAGAGAAGCTGCACCGCCTTACGTAGGCGGAAGAGCGATGGGTCGCAATTGCGGGGGCTCCGGTGATCTGATGGATCCCGACAGCGACAGCGACAGGGAACCCGGATGTGACATGCGTTTTAATAGCTCGGTGTCCCGCGAGCAGTATTAATTGGCTGAGGGTTGCCTAGACTCGTGCAAGGAAAGTCGGAAGGGCTGGATATGACGGGATGTTCTGATGCTCGGGATGATGGAACAGAGAGATGGAAAAACTCCCCAATTGTCTAAACTGGACACTTTAACGAGACAAACGACAAACGCCGACGACACGACCCGAGGTGATCATACAAAGCAAAGTTGAGGAAGGGGTTTACAGTCCGCTAACGCCAGCCGCCTGCACCAAGGTGCTAAGAAGCACCCCCGTGTTAGTGGAGAGTGGCACTATCATGGGGGCTGCAGCCAATCAATCTCGGTGTTGTTCACACCTCCAAGCCGCTGCAACGGGCCACTCAGGGCGCCGAGTTCTTGCTAAAGCCTCCACCAACAAGAACTGGGAGATGCCAGTACGTACCTGCCTGACGTTACCCCTCATTTGACAGCTTGGGGTTCTGACTGGCTGTTTACCCCTAAAGAACCCCAGTTTCCTGACCAGAGCGAGTGCATCGACGATTCGGTGCCCCTCCTCTCCCCACTGACTGCAACTATCAGTATCGTTTACATGGGCCGCAGATATCGTAGCTTGACTGGATGAAGGATTTCGACCTGATGGACGCCTCGCCGTTGACCGACAGCGGCCACCTGCACCTATTTGATGACTTTGTCCTTGAAGCTTGGATGCGTCGTCTCATTGCTTCATACAACATTGCAGGTCCCCTGGAAACAGGACCCTGATACTAAAACCCCAGTCCTCTGCATGCATGCTTCGTATTAAGCCGGGAAGCATCTTGCGGCCTCATTGTTCGTTTCGGCCAGCTGGGCGGTCCTTTGATTAATCACTTCGTCAGGGCCTGGAAAACGCGTCCAAGGCTCAAGCCCAAGGACGTCGAAGGTTGGATGGAGGAAACAACAAAAGGCTTTGTTTGGGAATTAGCTCCGAGGCGACTTGGCCAATATTTCGGGTCAGAAGCTTGGACGTGACTACAAGGGATCTCAGATAGGGAGCTCCTTGTCCAATGCGAGTTTTTCGGCTTCATGCATTGTTGGGATATCATCAACATGGTGTAGCTTGTGATTAATTTTTCTTGTCCTCACTCCTTTCCTTTTCATTTATTGTGTGTTTCCTCACCCACCCCCTTGACTACTGATCTACTATTCATCTTACCGGAAAACCCAGCTTGGCTTGAGATATCTGACGGTTGGACTCAATTTCAAGTTTAAATGACCTCTTAGTGGCTGGCATCTGTGGTGATACACCTCTGGTCAAGTTTGTCATGTCGGGACACGCCATCATCCAACGATGTACATGGTCAGAAAGAAGACGCATGCAAGTCGTGGTGATAACGGGGCGGTCATGGGAAAGTAAACGGGATTTTTTTCAAGAGTGGAAAATAATTAAACAAATAAAACAAACCAATATTCTGCTTCCCCCTAGAGATGCCCGGAGTAAATGCTCAAATGTCAAAGGTCAGACTGTCCAATTTATTTCAAAGTAAAGACGCCGAAATTGACGTGTCGGGATCACGGTACCTTGTCTTAGCTAAGGCACTTTGGCTGGGAGCGATGCCTAGGTTGAACCACTTGCTGCCCTGCTTTATTAACTAAACACTGAACTATCGGTGGAGATCAATTTCACATGCAACGACAGCCAGTCAAAAGTCTAACACACTAACAATTTCAGACAATCGCCAGCAGCACACACCACCATTTGAGCCCCTCCCCGACCAGGCCAGAGCCCAGTGCGGTTCCGTACAGCCAGCAGCCGCAGCAGCAGCAGCAGAAGCACAACCACCGCCACCACCACCACCACAGAGACTGGCAGTGGACAGGCGGGCAGCAAAGAGTGAGGTGCCCTGCCGTGGGAACCCACCTTCAACAAGAGCCCCGCCAAAAAACTACCAAAATTATTGTCATTTTTTGCTTTCCCCTCCATGACAAGACCCCCCAGTCCCTCACCATCGTGGGCTTGGTGCCTCACTTTTTGACTCCTGCAAGTTCCTTTGTTTTTTTTCTTCCCTTTTACTCTACAACATCCCTCTCCACCACCGCCCTCCCCCGAAGCATACTATGCTTACCAGTCGCTGTTCCCAGTAGACTGCATATACCCGCGTTCCTCCCTATCCTCGTCCGACACGCGTTCGCTTACTTCGGCGTACCAAGAACAAGGTCGAGAGACATTTGGGCTACCGAAAAGGGTAAAAAAGTACCCCTCAGAACAAAACACGCCCAACTCTTATCCGCCTCTCCCCGCGTCGCCCTACCTCACCTCACCCTTCTTTTGCGCTCCCGACGACCTTCCACCGCCCCGGCTGTCTTGGGGTAGGTAATAACAACATAAACTGCAAAACCCTCGACTCGACTACGACCGACACACCGTCTCTGTCGCAACCATGTCTGTCCTTCCCCCAGATGTCCACGCAGAGCTGTCCCAGCTGCTGCAAGCTCTGCAGTCTCCAGACAATTCGGTCCGAACCCAAGCCGAAGACCACCTCCAGAATAACTGGACCGCCAACAGACCCGAGGTTTTGTTGATGGGCCTGGCTGAGCAGATTCAAGTTGCCTCTGACGCTTCGGTGTGTTTTCCTCCCCTTTGCCCAACCTTCTAGCTCCCCTCGCCTGCCCATCTTTTTCGATCGTGTCGCGACCTGGCTCTAACCACCATCGTACCGCCTTTCAGATACGATCCTTTGCCGCCGTCATTTTCAGAAGAATCGCCTCCAAGAGCCGTAAGAATGAGCGCGGCGAGCTTGTCGACATGTTCCTGTCCTTGTCCCAGGACCAGGCTGCCGCCATTCGTCAGAAGCTTCTAGAGAGTCTCGGCGGCGATTTCCCGCGTGCTGTGCGGAATAAAATCAGCGACGCCGTCGCCGAGGTTGCGAGACAGTATACCGAGAACAGTACGTCGTCAATGCCCACAACCTGCTTCAGACCCCTTCCGGAAACCTTGAGCCTAACACTATGGCAGATGATTCCTGGCCTGAGCTGCTAGGTGGTCTATTCCAGCTCAGCATCGCCCCCGATGCCGAGAAGCGCGAGACTGCTTTCCGTGTCTTCGCGACGACCCCGGGTATTATCGAAAAGCAGCACGAGGATACCGTCATTCAGGCCTTCCAGAAAGGCTTCAAGGATGATTCCGTCCAGGTAGGACAGTCCCGATACAGTCTCCCTTAGCTACGAGCCGGCTGACCTCCAACAAGGTGCGCTTGGCTGCCATGGAGGCATTTGCAGCCTTCTTCAGGAGCTTGGGGAAGAAGCTGCAGCCCAAGTACTACCCTCTGATTCCCGACGTACTCAACATCCTGCCGCCAATCAAGGATAGCCACGACTCCGAAGACCTCAGCAGCGCCCTTGTCGCTCTAATTGACATGGCCGAGACGGCGCCCAAGATGTTCAAGCCCCTTTTCACAATCTTGTCCAGTTCAGTGTGTCTGTGATCCAGGATAAGGAACTCGACAACCTCTGCCGCCAAAACGCACTAGAATTGATGGCTACTTTCGCCGACTACGCGCCCTCGCTGTGCCGGAAGGATGCCACTTACACCAATGACATGATCACGCAATGTCTCAGTCTCATGACTGATCTTGGCGAGGACGATGATGATGCCGCTGAATGGCTGGCGTCTGACGATGTGAGTAGCTGTTCTGCGTATGGTGTCAGTAGCATAAACAATACTGACTTGCATCTAGCTTGACCAGGAGGAGAGTGACCAAAACCACGTTGCCGGAGAGCAGTGCATGGACCGACTCGCCAACAAGCTTGGAGGCCAAACCATCCTAGCACCGACCTTCAACTGGCTTCCGCGCATGATGACCTCTATGGCCTGGAGGGACAGACATGCGGCCCTCATGGCCATCTCTGCCATCTCCGAAGGCTGTCGGGAGCTCATGATTGGCGAACTCAGCCAAGTACTTGACCTTGTGGTTCCTGCGCTGAAGGACCCGCACCCTCGTGTGCGTTGGGCTGGTTGCAACGCGCTGGGCCAGATGAGCACCGACTTTGCGCCAAAGATGCAGACCGACTACTACGACCGTGTGCTCAAGGCCATCATCCCCGTTCTTGAGTCTCCTGAGGCTCGTGTGAAGTCGCACGCCGCTGCTGCTCTGGTCAACTTCTGCGAGGAGGCTGAGAAGTCCATTCTGGAGCCCTACCTCGACGAGCTGCTCTCTCATCTCTTCCAGTTGCTGCAGAACGAGAAACGCTACGTTCAAGAGCAGGCGCTGTCGACCATTGCGACCATCGCTGACGCTGCCGAGGCCGCATTCTCCAAGTACTACGATACTCTGATGCCTCTGTTGGTCAGTGTGCTGCAAAGAGAGAACGAAAAGGAGTTCCGCCTCCTCCGTGCCAAGGCCATGGAATGCGCTACTCTGATTGCATTGGCAGTTGGCAAAGAGAGACTTGGCCAAGATGCTATGACTCTTGTTCAGCTCCTCGCCTCCATCCAGCAAAATATCACGGACCCTGATGACCCGCAGGCCCAGTACTTGATGCACTGCTGGGGCCGCATGTGTAGAGTACTTGGTCAGGAATTCCTTCCTTTCCTGCCCAATGTCATGCCCCCTCTTCTTGAGCTCGCCAGCGCCAAGGCCGACATCCAGCTTCTCGACGACGACGACCAAGTCGAGCAGATCCAGCAGGAGGACGGCTGGGAACTGGTCCCTCTCAAGGGCAAAATGATTGGCATTCGGACCAGCACCATGGAGGATAAGAACATGGCCATTGAGCTCCTGGTTGTCTATGCCCAGGTTCTCGAGGGAAGCTTCGCTCCATATGTGGCTGAGATCATGGAGAAGATTGCCCTCCCTGGTTTGGCCTTCTTCTTCCATGACCCCGTTAGATTCATTTCGGCCAAGTTGGTGCCGCAGCTCCTCAGCTCATACAAGAAGACCTACGGAAGCCCTTCAAACGAGCTCAACGGGCTGTGGGCGGCGACTGTGGACAAGCTCCTCGAGGTGTTGACGGCGGAGCCTGCCATTGACACCCTTGCTGAGATGTACCAGTGCTTCTACGAATCAGTGGAGGTCGTTGGCAAAGAGTGCCTCTCTGCTGATCACCTCTCCCGTTTTATAGATTCGGTTCACTCAGCTATCGAGGATTACAAGGACCGCGTTGCTCAACGTCTCGAAGACAAGGAGGGCGTCGCGGCCGAGGATGTGGAGGATGAGGCGGAGGATGTCTTGTTGGCCATTGAGGACGACCAGACGCTCCTGTCCGATATGAACAAGGCTTTCCACGCCATCTTCAAGAACCACGGTGCCGCCTTCCTTCCGTCTTGGGAGCGCTTGCTTCCCACATACGAGGGCTTTCTGAAGTCGGACGACCCTACACAGCGTCAATGGGGCCTCTGCATCATGGACGACGTCCTCGAGTACTGCGGCCCTGAGAGCCAAAAGTATGCCAACCTCATCACCCAGCCTTTGATCGACGGCTGCAGAGACTCGTCACCCGCCATCCGACAAGCCGCAGCCTACGGCATCGGTGTGGCTGCCCATCGTGGCGGCCTTCCCTGGGCTCAGTTTTTGGGCGGCGCTATGCCTTTCCTGTTTCAAGTCACGCAAGTGCCCGAGGCGCGGAGCGAGGACAACGTGTACGCGACCGAGAACGCCTGTGCCGCCATTGCCAAGATCCTTCACTACAACGCTGGTTCGGTTCAGGACCCCAACAACATTGTTGCTCAGTGGATCGAGACGCTCCCGGTGACGAACGACGAGGAGGCGGCGCCTTACGCTTATGCTTACCTGGCAGAGCTGATTGACAAGTAAGTGAACGTTTCGAAACACAAGTTTCGAATCATGGCTAACGCGTGATATCCAGGCAACATCCGGCTGTTGTCAACCAAGCAGGTAAGGTTTTCTTGCTCACTGCCCAGGCCCTGGAGGCAGACACTCTCCAAGGACAAACCGCAAGCCGCGTGGTGGCTGCCATCAAGGCACTCTTGTCCCAGGCAGGCTTGGACCCTACGCCACTTCTGCAGCAGTTCTCTCCCGAGTCTCAACGAACAATCACGTCGTACTTCTCTTGAGTGGCGAGAGATGAGCTGGGGGAGCCTCAAAAGGGAAACCGGCGCCGAGTCAGGCGATGCGGCGAGCATGTCGTATTAGACAGGGGGATAACAGTCGATGATACCAAGGCACTGAGATGAGAAAAAGATCCATCTGGCACACCAAAACAGCACTGAGCTTAGATAGCTGCCTTGCTCGAGCCAAGTTCCAGTACGGACGAAGTAGGCCAGCGAGCGCAATGGGGAAGATGAGCAGGAGGTAACGATGCTGGCAGGAAGGCCACTCTGACTGTCCCTCGTTATCCTATCACCGTTCCCCTCTTCAATGGCGCCAGAGTAGGGATGCCGAATGATATAAAGGAGTGGTTGTTTTTGCAGATAGAAATTTACGCATATGAGATATGATCTATTCCTGGAAGATGTGCTATGCTTGTGAGAGGTGCCATCGGGATCGACGCTGGTGGAAAGCGGTTTCGACGGAAGACACCGCCGGAACAGCGGATTTTGAGAAGCTGATGCTAGACGGCGGAGGCGAGAAATGTGACATGCCGACTGTATTCAGACAACGAATTTCTCAAGAGAAGAACCAAGGTGGGGGCACATTGGGTGGTAGCATAGGAGCATGTTGAATGAGGGTATCTACCCGGTGGGACTAAAATCCATCATGGAGCCACATGACCAGACGCTTAACAGTAGACCGAAAAGCTCTGCAAAGGGAAATGTGACCATGTTCACGAAAAAGGTTTACAGATTCCGGGATCCGTTAAGAGATGGGGAAGACGGCCTCCGCGCGAAGTGGACTCGGCTCTACGGAGCCGTGTGTGTTGGATTCGACCCGGACCTTCCCTACCTGAACCGCCGCATTCTTGAGGACAATGGCGTAGGGAGAAGCCAAGCTGAGCTCCGGCAATGGAGCAGCTGCCCCAGAACTCTCATCTGGCCTCGCTCAGTCTCACGTCGTAGAATAATGGCACCATTTCAGCCCTTTGGGGATGCTGGCCGGGTTGAGGAATGACGATTCTGGTCAGCCATGGCGGCTAGGGGTTTACCTCCCCTGGGTCACCGAGTCTGCCTTGGGCACTGCTATGAGTCACATCGCACCCACGGCGAATTTCATTTCTAGAGAAAGAACTATGGGCTCGGGCGAGGATTCGAGGATTTGGGGGCAGAGGCACGCAGAGAGTGGGGGAAAATGGTAAGTCGCCGCTTTGCTGCTGGCTGAAGTGACCGGCTTGTGGGCTGGGTCAAACGATTCGAGCCTGATTGATTCGCCAAGGGCTTTCCGGAGACTAGCACCCGCCGTAATAAAAAAGGGCGGAAAATCCAAACATGGGCAAATGGAATTGCCATGTTTCCTGTCCAAGCATTTCCAAAGGGAGACGGAGAGGGGGAGGGGGGTGGACAGACGAGGTAGGAGTTTAGATTCTTACGGTCTTGTCGCCACTTGACGAGAGGACAGGCCACCCACCGACATTACGCTCATTCCTTTTTCTCAACCGAATGGTCCAACTGTCCGATCCGACAAGTCTTCACTGGCCCAGCGCTGTGAGCCCGGGGCAATGAAGCAGTCTTTGTGCTTCTCCTCACCTTCGCCTTGTCGATGTCTTGACGCAGCAGTCTGTTATCGTGCTTGCATCAATGACAAGAACGCGACCCTAGGTTCGGATGCCACATCTCGGCCAGAAAACGGTGCAAGTAACGGTCTCGCGGGCAACGCACTTGGTGGGTTACTGGTTGTCAATACTTGCTTCTTCCAGGGCCCTCGTCGGTTTGTCACATGGCAAAGGAGTGCTGCCGGCCGGTTGGCGCATGAAAAGGCGCAGTGTCACGCCCCCGTAGGACTCTTTCCTGGTACAAGCGTGTGTAGTGCATGTCTGGGAGGCGAGGTGTTCGATTTCCTGTTATTTGGCAGGTTGATCATAGCTGTTGGTTCTATCGGGGCGGAAATACCAGAGTCGACGAAAATAAGAGTACGATAAAGACCGAATGGTGGTGGGGTTGTGACGAAAGGCTGTTGAGGCTGCCGCGAGTCAAGGCGGTCAGCGATCAGTCCAGCTAGAGGACGACAGACAGATAGCGAACAAAGGGAACTACGGATATGGATAGGTACTGAACAGTTCACGGGCCATGCCACACTGATGGTCACATTCAGCACTTACACTGCGATTCGCGCTGTTAGGAATCCGCCCTACTGCTGCCTGCCAAGGAGCCTGGGAGAATGGAGCCTGCAGCCAGAGCGGGCATCGTGGACGTGGCAGACTTCGATCACCGGTGAGAACCGGTTTGAGGGATTGCGATTGTGCTGTATCCATTACCAGCGATCGTATATATAAGACTGCGGTGTCCAGCTTCGCTTCGATCGAGAGATAAGGGAGGAGAGCAGGGTGGACGACGAGGAGGAGGGAATGTTAGTGGGATACGCGTCCCATGCAGCAAGTACCGTCGTCGTCGTCGTCGTCGTCTCCTAGCGCTGGTGCCAGGAGGACTGGTGGTGAGAGGTGGGATGAGACCAACGGTTCATTTTGCTGCTCAAGCTTGGAGACAGTGGTGGTTGTGCTTCCGACGGCGTTGGGAGTGCTGCCGGAGCTCCTCTGGTCTGGTCTGGTCTGGCGGTGTCGGCTGGTTTGGGTTGTCTGGAGATTAGGGGGTATGACGACATTGATTTCTGGTGAGCAAAACTTTACTTCCTCTGCTCATGGCCATATCCCTGTGTCAAGTAAGCAGTAAGTATCTTTGACTGTACCCAGAGTTCATTTGCTGCGGAGGAGAAAGGGCTGGCGAGAGTAAAAGAAGGAGGACCTGCTCCGTCTGTAGAGACAGGGAGATCCTGTCGGGCAGCGACTTCAACTTTTGCATTCGCCCGCCTTCGTAGCAAAGACCTTCCTAGTATCTCAGGCCTACTTTGATGCGGCCATACTGAACCTTTCATCTTCGCAAGGGCCCTTGGATATGCCTGTTGCGAGGGGATTGTCAGTTCGACTATCCGTGAGAGCATGGATTTGCGCAGTCGTTGGGAATGGGTAAATATGAACAAAGCCATTGGACCCTGGCCACATCCGCATCCGCAGCGGCGCCGCCCTCGTGGACACGAAACCTAGACGTGGGTAAGAATGCATGCCCCAGATATCATGTACTACAGTACTTTGTGGCAGTCAACTCTCATGTGACTTGCTCGAGCGTCGTGTCCTTACCATACCTTAGTCAGACAAGCTCCAGGCACAGGCCAGTCCAGACATATTAGCAAAAGGGGCCCTGTCTGTACGGGGCTCGAATGATTCCTCACCATCAACGCGGTGGAGCGTGTGCGGTGTTGGGTTGGATAGTGTTTCTCGTCAGTTACAGGCTCGGAAAGTCCACAGGTGTGGCTCATTGACATACCCATGGTCGTAACTCCCTCCACTCAGAGCCCAGATGCGAGCCGAGATGCGGCCCCCTTGGTCTGTCTACTCCTGGGTATGTCAGTAAGAGTGCCCCACCTAACAGTACTTTCGGATACTCCTAATCTACCGGACCCAGGAGCGGACGACTAGGTCCCGCCAAGTCGAAGCCAATGTCGTCATTTTCGTGCCCAGATGTTAGACAAGTACATTTGCATCTTCAACACACCACACCCACACACCCCCGTGATATCTCACCTGCTTTGGCCGCCTTTGACGGTATGCCATTTGTGACTTCCGAACACCATCATTCCACCACAATTGCATGCCATTTGTTGTTCGCATTCTTCAGAGACACTTGTGCATCCACGCCTTGGAGTCGGCAAAACCAAACTGAGACGGTGCAGTGCACACGTAGTTCTTCGGGCTTTATGATAGCAAGCGACGTTCACCACTTCCTTCTTCCATACGGATACAACCTAAACATTCCTCATCTTAGCTCATGGACAACCTCTCACCTTTCTTTGTCACGTCAAGTCTGTTCCCATCTCACGCCTGGCGGCGCCGACTCTCAACTTGAGTAGAGACCAGACGATGCCACTGCACATGCCATGGCCGACAAACCTCAGTGAAAGTCGACCCAAACCTCGCTCCGTGCCAGCTCATCCTACCCTTCCCGCTCGTGACAGGGCGCATGAGGCCCCCCTGAGTACAATTTACTTGGCCGTAGTTGCCTCAAGCCCACCATTACGGATACCTTCGACAACCTCCTGTATGCCCTCGTACGTATCGCGCAGACAGTATCGAGTACATCATTCATATCATTCGATACCTCATGGGTATCGGGTGGTTTTGAACATTCAAGTATAGTAGGTGTTGGCGACGCGGCGGGACTAGGCGAGATTAGGCGAGGCCAGACGAGGGTAGAGAAACATGCAGCTACCCGTCCGCCACCCTCCTGATCGAGTGTGTAACCAGATTTTACCGTCTCTCACTCACCCGCCGCCCTGCTAGGAATGTCACTATCCCTACCTAGTAGCCCATCACAGTTCGCAACTTGGTACCCTACCTCGTGCTCTCGAGCCGTTGCATCTAAGAAACCAAGTAGAAAGTCAGGATAGGCTCCTCGCTCGGCCAGGCATTGCTGCAATGACTGTTCCGTTCCGCCTTGCTTGCTCTTACTTGATTGAGGCTAACAAACCATGCAAAATCGAGACCGTAGTCCAGCGAAACTGGCGTTACCTCGGCAGTCTGCGAGCGAGCGAAAGAAAGAGATACTTTGGGCTTCGGTCCCACTTCCCTCTCCAAGCCTGTGCCTATCCTGTACGAAGATAAACACCTCCTGAACCCCGGCAGGCCCAGGAGCTGCATACGTATCCGTACTAAAGTACTGCTCGCGGTGCCTGGTCAAATGCACACATCCCCTCAATTGAAACAACTGGGAAACCGCGGCCCAAAAAGTAAGAATGAGAGAAGGGAAAGGCAAAGGAGAAAATGAAGAGGAAAATAGCCCCGGTGCTGTATGCCGAAGAAAACACACCGGGCATGCCTTGTCTTGCCGTCTTTCCATGTCCCTGCAGCGCTCACACTGTCCGACTGCACATCACAGCGCCACATTGCAGCCCAAGCTCCTCTTTTGGGTCTCCTCTCCCTCCCCGCCTCTCTTCTCTTATTGCTCTCTTGCGCTCTGCTCTTCCATTGCGCCTCTCCCAGACCCATTCCCGCCGCTCTTCCCCATCTCCCGGGCCAGTGCCAAAGCCAGCGACCGCAGCTGCGAGACAACGGCAACGCCAGAAACATCCACTTCAGCGACACAGCTCGCCGCTCGGTAGAAGGTACATCAGGCTAAGGCTAAGGCACACACACACCTTTCAGGAAACCTTTGGGGTGGTATTACCACGGCCGGCCCATCAACATTTGCGCCGCCCCCAATTCTTCCCCTCCCCTCGATCCCGCCTATGCCTCCGACCAAGACTACGGCTACAATCACCGAACCACAAGCAAATCCATCTGCTCCCCGCAAGAAACCCAATCTAGACCCGACCACGATTTTCCACCACCCTCGAGTCCCGACAAGGCCATCGCCCAACATTCGACACGATCCCACAACACCACCTGCCGAAGCCATCATTTCTGCAGCGTTGCCACGATTCGACGGCGACCGCGCCGATCGATTTCGCGCTGAATTTACCGCCGCGCCGCCACGCTTCAGCAGCCCCGCTGGCCTGGACAATATTCAATCGCGGTAGCCTGCTTTTCCCGCAGCAGACGGCATTCTTCCTTCCCCAAACCCACCTCCCATTCGTCTCACTTCACAGGTACCGGTCTGCATCTTGGAATCGGGTACTTCGACGCGATACATCATCCCCGGCCGGATGCACAGCTGGCACCATTTAAGCCGGCGCCTTGGGAGAGAAAAGTACAAGTTGGACGGCTGAATCGTTAGATACGCCTTACTGACTTTCAAACCCCACCAATATCGACCGATACACTTTGGCCCATTACCGACGAGAAAGTCTCTCCGAGACAGATGCGCTCGTCATGGAGGCCTTTTATCCACAGCTCACTCCCCAGGAGCTGCAGCGACAGATGTCGCAACAATCCCAGCAGCGCCAAATGCAGGGTGCAGGTCAGCCCGCCGGCCATGGTTACCACCAGCAGATGAATCATGGTCACGGTATGCCAGTGATGGGCGGTGGCGGCGGCGGCGGCGGCGGCGGCGGCACCAGCGATTCTCTCGACGACATCATTCGGGATAACCACAACGAGCTTCAACGCCGTCGCAGCATACACCAGTCATATCTACCCTCGAACCAGAACGGTCAAAACGAAGGCCCCAATAGGAGGTTGTCCATGATAGAATTCGGGGCAGACGATGACCAGATGCTCAACTACCCTTTCCAGAACCCATCCATGAACGGCGAATTCACCAATATGGCTGGCCAAATTGGCAACGGCATGAACGGGGGCATGGACAGCAGCATGCCAAACAATGTCGGAACCATGGCCGGCAGTGTGCCTGGAAACATATCAATACCGGGATCCATGGACATATACTCCGGTCACGATGGACTGCAGATGTCGCCTACCAACGCTTTCACCACTTTTTCTCCCGACATGATGAGCTCGATGATGCCGCCCAACTATTCCAACATGTCGGTTCCCACCATGCCCACAACATCGAGTATGAACATGTATGGTCAGACGTCAATGGCCAACGCATTCCCGAGCCCTCTGAACACGAACACCAAGGACATGACGATGGACCTGGGCAACGATGAAACACCCGGGACAGCACCGCCAAGCGCTCTCGCTACCCCACAGGACATGAACAATGCGGACAGCGACCCTGTAAACATGGCCCAGCAGTATCAGCCATCGGGAGACAATTCGTCCCGGGCCAACGGCCAGGCCTTGAACTTCGGTTCGGCTGTAAACGGCCATCCGCAGGCAACCCCATCTACATTGTCACGCGATATGTTGAGCAACTCGGGTCAGAATTCTTCACAGTCTCCCAACAACCGATCTTTATCAATGGCGACGAGCCAAGCCGCAGCTGCACCCCCTACCGCAGAAACCACTCCGGCTGTGGGACCCGAGACTCCTCGCGCCGAGTCCAAAGAAAAGAACGTTTATTCTAAGAGCGGCTTCGACATGCTTCGGGCGCTCTGGTATGTGGCGACACGAAAGAACCCCGAAATTCACCTAGGCGCCGTGGACATGTCCTGCGCATTCGTTGTTTGCGATGTCTCATTGAATGATTGCCCCATCATCTACGTCTCCGACAACTTCCAGAACCTGACGGGCTATAGCCGTCATGAGATTGTCGGCCAAAATTGTCGCTTTCTTCAGGCACCAGACGGCAAAGTGGAGGCTGGTTCCAAGCGCGAGTTCGTGGACGACGCATCCGTCTTCAATCTGAAGAAGAAGATCGCCGAGGGCCGCGAGGTTCAGCAGAGTCTAATCAACTATCGCAAAGGTGGGAAGCCTTTCCTCAATCTCTTGACCATGATCCCCATCCCTTGGGACGACCCTAACGAGGTGCGTTTCTTCGTCGGCTTCCAAATCGATCTGGTCGAGTGTCCGGATGCCATCGCTCAAGGCCAGGAGGCTGGTGGCGTCAAAGTCAACTACAAGCATAGCGATATTGGCCAGTACATTTGGACACCCCCGACGGTGAACACCGTCGAACCCGAAAACGGACAAACGCTTGGCGTCGACGATGTGTCCACATTATTACAACAATTCAATCCAAAGGGCGTAGTGTCCGACTGGCACAAACAGTCTTGGGATAAAATGCTTCTCGAGAACACCGATGACGTGGTACATGTCCTCTCTCTCAAGGGGTTGTTCCTGTATCTTTCCCCATCTTGCAAAAGGGTGTTGGAGTACGACGCGACCGAGTTGGTTGGGAACTCTCTTTCAACCGTCTGCCACCCGTCCGACATTGTCCCCGTAACGCGAGAACTGAAAGACGCCGCAGCTGGCAGTTCTGTCAACATTGTTTTCCGTATTAGGCGGAAGCAGAGCGGTTACACGTGGTTTGAAAGCCATGGCTCGCTATTCTTTGAACACGGCAAGGGCAGGAAGTGCATCATTCTGGTAGGAAGAAAACGGCCTGTCTTCGCGTTGAGCCGGCGAGACCTTGAAGCACACGGAGGTATCGGTGACAGCGAACTATGGACAAAGATCTCGGTATCTGGCATGTTCCTGTTCGTTTCTTCTAACATCCGGTCTCTGCTTGATCTACAGCCGGACACTCTGATCGGCACCAGTATGCAGGAACTGATGCGCAGGGAGAGTCGTGCTGAGTTCGGCCGGGCGATTGAGAAGGCAAGAAGGGGTAAGATTGTCACCTGCAAGCACGAAGTCCACAACAGGAGAGGGCAAGTTCTTCAAGCACAAACAATACTGTACCCTGGAGATGCTGCAGATGGCCAGAAACCGACCTTTTTACTGGCGCAGACCAAGCTCCTGAAGGCTTCATCAAGGGCCATCGCTCCAGCAGCTACACCACCAGGAAGCGTCAAATCTACCTCACAAGCCATCTCACATTCGCAACCCACTCGGAACACCGATTTAACAAAGACCGGCCCAATGTCAGTACCAGGTGGCAAGACGGTTCCGGGCTCGCAGGAGGCAGCTCTGGCTTCGGACGACAACATCTTTGACGAGCTTCGGACGACCAAGTGCTCCAGCTGGCAGTTTGAACTGCGGCAGATGGAGAAGGTTAACAGAATCCTCGCTGAAGAGTTGGGCGGTTTACTATCGAACAAGAAGAAAAGAAAGAGAAGAAAGGGGGTTGGCAACGTCGTCCGTGACTGCGCCAACTGCCATACACGCAATACGCCCGAATGGCGGAGAGGGCCGAGTGGTCAAAGAGACCTGTGCAACAGCTGTGGCCTACGCTGGGCCAAGCAGGTGAGAAGCGCCGAGCCGTCTGTTGTGGATCGACTGGAAGATCACGATATTAATCAGGAATAGGTTGGTCGGGTCTCGCCGCGTAATTCTTCTCGAGGAGGCGGAAACACCAACCTTGACACGCAAAGCAAGAAATCGAACTCGCCTATACACTCGTCTCAGCTTCAGAACGAAGTAAAGGCTAGTAGCAGTACACCCGCTCGACTCAGCGATGGATCTTCTGGCAACGCAACGCCCGCGACTTCCGTTTCCGTCTCCAAAAGCCACAACAACATGCCTCCTCCAAGCAAGCCTCTACTTGAAGGCGGCAGCGGCGCTGGCATGACATCTATACGGGAATGATCATAGACCGACCTGTGCCAACGGAAGCGCTCTATCTCATATCAGGGATTGTCTTCCAAATACTCATACAATCATATTTTACCTCATGAGATACCACTATATTTTTGCGCCTCTGCGTCCTAATGGCGACGGCTTGGCTGAGTGCCAATGTCCGAAGCTAGGGTCAGCAAGGAATCGGATTTGTTCGACGACATTGTTCATAGCCGAGACTTTTGGGGATTCCTTACTTACTAAACACAACATACACGAGGCGTTTTGGGGTTGTTGGGAATACGGAATACCTTTTCAATGCTGGCTTGTGGCCACTCATTTACGGCCAGAACCGACCAGTTTTCTATACCATGTCGACATTATTTGGGGTGGATTGGCTTCGTTTAAGCTCTCTCCTTGGCGAGGAAAGAGAAGAAAAACGGTCCTTTTATATTCTAGCGGGAAAATTTTGTCACGGATATCTGGACGGGGGCCTGTCTGCCTTGGGAGCTGGCGAAGGGTGCTTTTTACAACGCTGGTTGGATGAAGAAAGAGAAGCGATCAAGCATTTACGAGGGGCTGCCTGGGAGCGACTTTTAACACATCTGTCCTTTACCTCCTTGACGCTCCTCTTTCAACCTTCCCTCTATACCCTCCTTATAGCGTCGTCGGAAACGGCTCCTTTCCCCCATACATTGAGGACTGGGCCAGGAATGAGGACTTTGGAGGAGCCGGCCGTGGCAGGGGTTGCCAACGTCGGCCTTGGTCTCTGACCATTTACACACGAACGAGACGTAGCTGAATGAAACATGTCCCCTTGACTTGTAATGCTGCTGCCTCGTGCCGTCTGGTTCTCACGGACGCTTGAGACACGGCGTTTTTACTTGTCGACCTCTCTCAACTTTGATAGGGTATAATTCACATGGTACCCATCGCATACGACCACACCCACTGGAGAACTCAGGATCCCGTCTGCTTTCCCATAGATAAGCCAGTAAGGGGCGGGCTTAGTAGGGGAGATGGAGATGAGGACCAATCGCGACAAACGCTATGCCATTGGCCGCCTGTCGCATTGGGAGACGATATGGGGCTGATGCGGGGATTGGGGAGTTCCGAGTTTGTTGTTTTCGAGGAGCCATTTCTGCCCGCGCTCCCCGAAGGACACCTTCCACGCAAGTACGAACGGGCACTCATACGATGCCTCGAAGGAAGCAACGCCCTTGGGGCAAACATCTCGGAGACTTTCGCATTGGTGCCGCCGACATTGGTCGACAGGCATAATCGTCATCTTCGCGCCCGACGGTTGGTAAGAAGAGGAAGTGCGAAACAGAGCCCAAACCGAAACTCGCACCAGAGCTCGACGGATATTATTGTTTCGCCCAAGACTTGATCACAGACGTGCAGAACCTCGACGACAGCCTCGACATACTCTCCGAGTCGGATGAGTCCGACTCAGAAGATCTGGACGATGCACACCTGAAGGTACAACTAGCAACGATCCACAAGTTGGATTGAGGAGATTGAAGGTGCGTGTGGACCAAGGCCTGACATGGGTACAAGTAAGTAATTCGTCTTCCCTCGTGCGTTGCTCGACAAGATCCAAGTGTTTCATCATCCATGGAAGACCCGGCCTTGAACTCGGGCCTTCCCTCCCCTCAAATCCTACCGCGACTTTGTGAGTAAGGGAGCTGATAAGTACTCCCTTACAGTCCCGGACATTCATCAACGCAGCATCCGAGATCATGATAGTCAGTACCCATCAGTTCTCCACAACTTGCTCGAAGAGACTCTTGAGATCGACGAAAGTTCGGTCGGTGACTCGCCGTTCTCTACGGGCTTGTTCCGCTAGCACAGGCGACGAATTTCACAGGTGATGACTGAACGGCCGTCGATCGTCCGAGCCCTGACTCCGACAGGTCCAACGTTGCGACCGCGGGACGGATGGTGCAAGGCAACATTTTTCATGTACTAGCAGGCACCCCGTTTGAACCTGACTCTGGGCTCCTATGACATTGCGAAAGCGTGGATAAATCTGGCAAGCTTCTCTGCGCCTTCAAGGGGAATCGAATTGTAATTGCTTGCTCGGATTCCTGTACGACACTCCAAGGTTAGTACTACTCGTCCAGGAGAGGGTGAGACGACAAGAACAGTCAAAGGGGTTGTGAAACGCTCGGGGAGACGCATACCACCCAGCGAACGATGTCCCTTTAGCCCAATTAATCCCTGAGTAGCAGCCTCTTCTAGGAAGGCTTTCTCAGCGGCATCAACATCGCCACGTTTCGTAACTCTGAAGCAGATGTTGACACGCGACCGCACTGCCTTGTTGGGAATGATGCTGTAGACCTCGGGAAAGGCCTCAAGGGCGTCATATATAAGTTGAGCCTTCTTTTCAGAGATGGCTTGCTGTCCTTCCACTTTGTTTGGGTACGTTTTCAGCATCCTCCGAAGAACCTGGCCGATAATGTATACACTAGCGATTGAATTAGTATCATCTTGGCCGAAAATAGTAAACTACAACTTACTCGAAGATGCTCAATGTATTATAAAGACTATTGTTTTTTGCAATAGCCTCGTATTGGAGGATCATCGGTGGAACAGGCAGGCCCAGTTGTCTCATGAGAACTGCAGAGGGTTGGGACGTGACTGGTGGTAAAAAGCTCTTCTTGATCACCACCACGGTGACGCCGGCCGGTCCGAGGTTCTTCTGAGCGCCAAAGAAGATGGCCGAAAAGTTCTTTACCGGAATCTGCTTCGTGAGGATATTCGAACTCATATCGGCGACAACAATTGGGCTCTTTCCATCAGGCCCCGGCTCGAGAGACTTGGGAAATGCAGGAAATTCAACTCCATCGACTGTCTCGTTGGAGCAATAGTAGACGAAAGCTGCATCTTCAGACAGCTTCCAGTTGCTCTCATCAGGGATTGTTCCGAACTTGCCGCCGTTCGACTTCCGGGCATCTGTTGCACTATGGAGCGACAATAAGTCAGAATACCAATCTCTCTTTTTTTTTCTTCTTTTTT
>JAIMZG010001008.1:0-22635 GCA_020466075.1 Colletotrichum coccodes
CCCTTCTTTGATTGTTCACTTCTCTCGTTATCATCAGGGATGAGGAGAATAGCCTGTTCAACTGATTATCAAAGGTATGTATGTGGTTCTTTCAGTCCATTTGAGCACATACGACCATACCCACTGGAAACTCGGGATCCCGTCCGCTCTCCCATAGATAAGTCAGTGAGGGCCGGATTAGTAGTTGGGTCGGTGACGACCAGCGAATACCTGGTGTTGTATGTTTTTGGCGTTTTTCGTCAGAGGGTGATGGGTAGGTAGGTAGGTAGCTATTTTATCGTTCGTACTTCTGGTATACTTATTATATACCTTATTGGGAACGTCGATGTACCTTTTTGTAGCAACCCGGGAAGAGATTCAATCTCTGAGTGACGGCCACACGATTGTCCTCAGGACCTGAAGCAGCCAGCCTCTCCCGAAAAGTCATTACTCAAGGAAAAAACAATTCAATCGTACACACCTCATCGTTATCAAGAGCCGCAAGATCAGTAGTCCCAACAACATCGCCCTCCAAGCCACTCACCTAAAAAGCAACATCGGAGACTCAAAGTCGACCCTGTCACCTTTGTTGAAGGCCTTTTCTCGGCCCTGTTAAGTTAGTACCTTATTTTCTCGACTTGAGAGTTAAAGCCTATTAGAAGTGCAAAGATAATAATCTTCTTATCTATTTACTAATGTGAGAGAGCTCGTCTAAACATTACGATACTTGCTGGCTGCATGGTGCTGCAGATAGCACATCAGACGGACCCGCCTCCTCTACCTACTTCAGTTCTTCAGTCGAGCTTTTCTTCGGATAAGGTCGAGTCGGGTGATTCACCCTGGTCTTAAGACGGCTTTCGCTTTATCGTAGAGATTGATCTATGCTACCACCACTCAAGACTCTTTACTTCTTTGTGAGTTTCAACAATATTGCTGTGTGCGATGGTGTTAGTAATAAGCTGAAAACAAAGTGTGGCGTTCAATATCTTTCATTTCATGCATTCGTGACATAGAGGCTTCCAGAAAGTGGTGAATTAACCTGACAACTCTCTTCCGTAAGGCAGTACTCAACACCACTCGCTTCCATGTAGTTCCCCTCATTCCGGCAGGAGCATGGAAAAGTTCAAATCTTGCGACCTGGTCAAGTCCGGGAAAGCTTCGAGACCAGGTTGGCTGTTTTCACCTGCCAGATGACCGCGTATTCATCGTCCTCAATGACTCCTGGCCTCTTGCTGGTACACAAAAGTCTTCAAGCTATCTCGATAGCAAGTGTCACCCTATCCAGGAAACTTCGGTGAGGAATTAAGGGGTATTTTCAAGCATGGAACGCCCGGGAAGCATTACATCCCGATGTTGAAAAAATGTTTGGGACCGACGCGACAGTCACTTGGTAAGGCTTACATGGGGAGACTGTCCTCGGATCTAAATCTGGGGCCCCCGAAAATCCCACAGCCTCGTTGAATGTCCCGCTGGAATTAGGTGCTCGTTTACGACCACCGCCACGGGATGCTGGGGCTGTGGGTGTGGTTTCTTGGAGTGGGTTGACAGTGAGTACTCTGATATTCTGTGGTTGCTGTTACGTTGTTGGCACGGGATTTGAGAAGCTGACAGGAGCTTTGATAGGCATGGTTGGCCTTCTGTTCCTCTTCTGATCCGTGACTAGCTGATATGAATGATTAGCAAGGCAGCCGAGGTTTGCAGTTGAGTTGAAACGACAGCTCTTGACCTCCTCGTGTGTATACTTTGTCTGTAGGGTTATCTGGACGCCACAGTGGCGATAGTGGTTAATAAAACAATCAGAGAACCCGCCGCGCCACGGGAGACAGGTCATAAAAAGGTACGAGGTAGCTGTTTTGCCCTTCCCCGTCCCGAGCGGACCAGAAGTAGTCACTCAGCTGTACTCTCCCTCAACAGGGCCATGTTGACAGGACGGCTTTGTATGCTCAGCGCATATTCATATGATTGTTAGACGTTCTCCTGATTATGCAGCGTTGAATCAGTCCCGGGCTGACCGGCCCCTGAGCTGTATCTCAGACGGACGTTCGCTGTGGGGGACGTGGCACAGTAGCATCTTTGTTTGCCGCAACTTTCGGGGTACAGCCACGGTATATATGGAGTTGAATGACCTACTGATGGGAAGAAGTGGGGGAAAAGGAAAAGGAAAAAGACATTACCGCCATACACCTGAACAGAACGGCCGGCACTGTTCTAGTTATCTTTTCCCGCCTCCGGGCAAGAGCGGCGTGCGTGGCAGCTTGTCTGTTTGCCGCTGGGTCGACACGAGGGCGGGGACAGGAAGGTTGGCTCAGCTTGGCCGTCGATTGCTTTGATCGGCGTTGAGGAAGGAACAATTGCCCGTCAAAGCAAACATTTCAGACTCCGGACAGCCCCTGAACCGTTCGGCCCCTTGCCTATCGTGGACCGCCAGTCTGCGCGTAAACCAGACTGCCTCCATCTGGCGTGATCCACACCTCCTGAGAAACCCGGGTAGCCCATGTTATACCTCACCGTTGCGTCAACAAGGCTCCGACATGTATTCTCCGACCCGTCCGACCGAACGATCAAACGGACACATCACCTCATCCTTGGGACCTCCCTTGCTGCTTCCATCCACTGGCAGTCTTCCGCTGCCATCTCGACTTCGGGCCCCTCCCAGTTCCATAGCGTCTTGACCGCCACAATCGTACCCCCGGCCCAAAGTAGGTACCAGAAAGTCTATACAGTATCCGCCTCCCCTTCGTCGCGGATCTCGGTGACCTATGACATTCTTCACCACCACTCGGTTGTCAATTCTTCCTCGTCATCGTTGCTGCCGCCAGATCACCCGCCAAAAAAAAAGTCGAGCTGACGTTACCGAGTCTCTCAAGCTCCCTGACTACCTCATCGAACTGTCGTTGCGCGAAGCCAACCATCCACGCAAAGGCCGAAACGGTGTTGAAGAGGATGAGGAGCTCCTGGCAGTGCCCCGACATGCTTATGAGTGCGACCTTGCACTCGGAGGGCTTTATGAATAATCATCGGCTAAATTTTCCCGCACTGCTTGTGACGCGGTCTAATTGGCGATCTCTCGGAGGACCGTCACCAGCACCGCCATGTTAGTCACCAGCTTTGTCAGAATTTCCTCCACGGTCTTGGTTTGCCCAACCACATCAATCGTCGTTTCCGCGAAATTGGAGGGGCCCGCTACAGCGTCAGTAAAGAAGTGTTACTGGAGAATCGCGAGGACTGTAGTTGACGCTTTGTTGTAGAAGGGTGTCGTGCCGTGGCTGGCGGCGGCGGAGACGTGGTCGTTTATGTCGAGTGTCTTGAGGAGGAGCTGTGTCGCGGCTACGGAACATTTGGGTCACGAATAAGGCATTTCTATCGAGAGAGAGTTCCACGGTATCAGGAATAACAACGCGAGATTCGTGATGACGTTGCAGGGAATATCCATGTTATGCCAAGATGGCAATCGGGAAGAGAAGCCCCAGATCATTAAGGCGTCGCAGAGATCCTTGGCCACGGCTTGGATGTGAAAAATGAAGGAGCCAACGGGAACGTTTGAGAGTCGAGAGCGTTTGTAAGTCGTCGGGGAGCCAGGTGGGTGGGCCAGGTAGTGGTAGTTCATAGCGGTTTGGGGGTTGACCGTCAAAGACAGAGCCGTGTTGGAGTGTGAGTGTATGAGAGCGATGAAGTCGTCGAGGACGGGAAGTGGTTGTTCTTGACGTCGAAACTCTGGAGAGACGGAAGGCATGGGCAGAGCGGCTGCTTCAGGGACAGCATGCCAGGTTGTCCAGTGGAGACAGGCATAAGAAAGATGGGTTTCGCGCCGAGGGCCAGCAACAGGCGTGAATGCCACGGGATGCGAACTGGGTATAGCTCAACAACGGCTTCAATAACGTAGAAAACGCCTTCTGAAGGGGCTATAACGGCCGAGGGAATGTAGGGATAGTCGACTGAGCCATTATTGCGGACGTGGAAGGTGAGAGGAGCAGCAGACGATGGCAAGAACCCAACGTCGAAAATGATATTGGTTGCCTGGGTGGCGCCTACGACGGTTCCCGCACGGAACCGCAGAGTCATTCGGACTGTCGCGCGTGTCGAAGAGCCTTTGTCTTTGTCTTCGCTGCCGCTGCCGCCTTTGTTGCCGTTACGGTCTTTGCTGCCGTTTCTGCTTCTGCCGTCGAGATCAGATTCGAAGACGTCGCCAAGTGCCGAGTCTTGACCGGATCCACCATTGCGTGGTGTTGGGTGCATGCTGCAAAGTGTTGGTCCTGGGGAGCGCATTTGGACGAGAGTTGGGGTAGGGAGCAACTTGTTACTTTGACAGGAGTGACGTGACGAGATGCCCTCCCGAGGGAGATATGTGGAGTCTGTTGTTCGCGTTTGTAGGGAGAGCATGGAGCAATACATAAACAAACGCAGCAGAGTTCCTTTGTCACGCTTTGTCAATAAACCTGTGAACACCTGAGACCATGAGTTCTTGTCATAGTACAATAGGATATGCAGAGTCAAGATGGGCAAGGATGTCACACATCAGCACTGCCCTGACCCGCGCAGTCTGGACTAAAAGTGTCGGGCCCAGAACCTTTCCCACGCTTGGAAAGCTTTTTCCTCGGCTGCCTCGGCGGCTCGCGCTGCACGATCAGCGACATCATCGTTTCTATATGCAGCATGCCCCGCCTGGGCCGCATCCATACATGCGTCGTACACCCTCTGTAAGCGTTGTCGGCTGACTTCGAGCTGAGGCGGCGCAGTCTGGACGTCACGTTTCACATCATGTTTAGCGGCGTGGACACTATCGAAACCAGCTTTGCTGCGCTTTGGGGGGTGAAACAGGCCTTTGTTCAATTTGGTCTGGCACGTCGTCATCGTATGCCATCGATAGCATTCTTGAACAATTGCGCCGCTTTGCAATTATGGTTGAGGCATCCCGCGCAGCTCCTCCAAATGAAGGGTGAGTAGTCTGCTTGGTCCTATTAGTCGATAGGGGAGTTGACAAGGTGTGGTGGTGAGACTATGGAGGCAGGGAAGGTTGAGAAAGCGGGAAGGGCAAGGATTAGCATGGTTTGTTGGTGAATATACCTTCTTGACATCGTTCCTGACACATGGCTTACCGCTATCGCGGGTTGACTGGCATTTCAACGCGACTACATCCTGGAATTTGACGAGAAGTAGCTTGTTTGTCGCTCTTTATAACGTTAACGGAGGGAGAGAAAAAGAACCGTTGATCAAGGGCAAAAACGGGACGAGGTATGTGTTCGAAATTCTTATCTATCGTGATCTTCAAAGGATTTTCGGAACGAGACGCCGTTGAGTATCGGATGTGTGTGTGTTGATATTACGAACGAAAAGCCATCCGGGAATGGCGGAGCGGATTCATTGCTTCTCAAGGACGCCGCAAAGATGGCATCGACGACTGAAAGAAGCGAGGCGAGTGGAAGGCATTGCTGGTTGGGCAGAAAAGGTAAGCGTGCCATTGAGAATTCACGAACCTTGCTAGTCCAAAACCCGCTACCTGATCGGCTGCTACCTCTTGGTCCTTGGTTGAAATCCGCTGATAAGGGTGACATTGATGCTACCCATGTCAAGAGTGAGGAATTAGGCGGCAGCCGGCAGCTTTGTAACTGCGCCGAACCCAACGTTGACGTATTTGTGGTTAAGATTTGTCAGCAGGTACTTGGTAAGAGTCGGATCATGTCAGAAATGTTCAAATCTGAGTGAGCTGTGGTGGTTTTCTTGCTCTTGCTGAAGCCTCCAACGCCAATTCGATTGATTTGAAGCTTAGCGACAGTGCGACAATGAACATGGACCAGCTCTTCAGCTGAGCTCGGTTGGATGCAGGCTGATAAGTTGGATTGTGGTAGATGGTGCAAATATTATGGGACTTCACCAAAGAGTAACGTTGACATTTGCGCGCGGGCGATGACTTGAGCGTTGTCTACTACGTAGTACACCTTCCTAAAACTTCAATAACGCCAAATCTCTCCCGTGGCTCTTTTGAAAAACATGGACAAGGATGGAAATTAGGGCATTCGCAGCCCAACGCCGCGCCGAACATCACTACTTATCCATCAATGTACCAACAACCTGACATCACCACATGCTTTTTGAAAACGAGCTTCAAGTCCGATGAGTTCTGCTTCAACAATTTCTAGACGCTTTCCGGTTCGTCGATTCTAGTTTGCCATGATGTCCGCAATTCGTCGCGCGCAAATCATCTTCCACCTATCATCGTCCACAAATCTTCTTTTATAACCGCCTTCTGCAAGATTGCTGTCTTGATCGGCTAGCGTTACTCGAGATAATACGTATCCGTTTCGATACAAGACGCGCATCTGTAAAACCTCGAAGAGTCGTAGCCCAAGCTTGGCTTCGTGGTAGAAGACGAGATCATCGGTCCAAATGGGAAGAGAAAGGATACGGACGACAACGCTCCCGACCATGGAGGTTCACCTTTACAGTGAGTCGAGGCCTATGCATGATCTTCTTTTGTTCGAGTCTGCAACATGTGTCTTGTTTCCACCCACAGCAGCGGTACACATAATCGCGATTCTGCACTCAACACAGCGCCAGACAAGCGAGAGAGCGAGCCTTGTGGGCAATTTCAGTCTGGAACGGCAGAAAAATTTCTAGCCTTACCCCAATCAATAACACGAGACTAACAGGCGAAATTTCTGGCCAATTTTGTGGCGTTCAAGTTAGCTCACGAGAAACCTGGCCATCGTCACTCTGACTCTCCAAACCCTGTCGCAAGGTAGGTTGCGGATATGGGGCATCGGGTCTCAGCCGAATCAAGAGACGTTCGACAAGTTTACGGTTCCATTGGTCCGGACATGTCGAAGCCTTGATGGACATGAGACCGGTGTCTTGAGTACGTTAGGGATGGGCGCAGCACATACGTATCTCGCGCCTTTTCCTCATCTCTATCTCAACAATACGAAATAATATATACCACTGTCTTTTGAGAAGTGTTGAAGTAATTAGTTGTCGCAGAGTCACCTATAGGGTGGAAAAGACATAAGGAAGACGGCTTAAGTTTCTACGTGTCAGACGGCCTCGACTAGAGCGTATAAATACGTCTCTAGGCGGTGGGTCAGGCCGAGGTGGGCCGTAATAACTATTATTCCGGATCCGAGGATGCCCCACACGAGGCTGCGCGATGCACATGAGGGCATCGCGACATTAGTTGTGTTGATTCTATTGTATGTGCTGTTTTCTCAGTTAGCACCCTTTTCCACCTGGTGGAAATCACCGGGAAATCTTGGTAAAGTTCCTGCCTTTGATTGGCTTAATATGTGGACCTAAGGACATGGATTTCCTCGGCCCTTTTCACTTCGATTTCCATGGGCCAACCTGGGCCTATTCGCTCGAAGAGAGACAAGCAGTACTACTGAATTGTCCCCTCGGTAGTCGGCAATGTTTTGTATGTAACAACTACATGCGTTACATCCTAGACATGGTAAAATGTATCTAGTTCAAAAAGTTTGGTTTCTTACTAATTTGTTTTATCACTCCATAATCTCATGGCATGACTAAGCATGAGCCTGCTTCGCGGCAGATGTTCGATCCTAGCCGGAGGAGTGCCGTTGATTGTTGTGTTTTTGTCTTTTGATAGGGATCAAGTGGCAAGCTCAACGCGGTTCTTCACTGACTGTTTCCTAGTTGAAGAGCCATAAACTAAACTCAAGACCAATGGCATTGGTTGGTTCTATCTATCACTTAGTGGTTATTCAAAGGTGGCGGATATACGGATCAGGATGTAATTTTCATATACTGGCTATACAAAATGTTGTTCCGATCATGTGCATTGTTATAACCCGATTCTTGGTATGTTCATATCGGAAGATTAAATTCATACACACCCCAGAGTATCACAACTCGCTACTAGCACTCAGTAACTTCATCATCAGCCACCGTGGATGTGAGGAAAGGAGACCAATAGGTGGACGCTTTATGTTGCTGCCTGGACTTTGTATGCGTCACATTCCACCCGCCTAGCTTCTTTGTATCCCCTGCAGAGAGGCCAACGACCAAAGGCCTTTCGGCTCACTTACAGGGGTCTTTCCGCGGTAAGCAATGATATTGGTCGACTCGCACCCACCCTTGCAAGCTCCATATGACCCCGCAAACAGGCGGGCCAGATATCAATCAGTCGAATGTCTACTGTGAACAGCTTCGTTAACGTTCTTTACTCGTTCGTTCACATCAGTGAGATAGTCCGAAGCCACCAATCAGGTACAACCAACACTTCACATCAGGCAGCTGCCAGAATCTTCGTCTCTGGACTTTGCTGTTGGCATTGCAGACTTTCGGTTAAACCACAAAACAGGCATGCCCCGCAAGGGGACCCGAAAGGTGAGGACTGGATGTGTCACCTGCAAGTAAGTTGTAAACGACATGGCTGTGGCATTTTCGCAGGTTTCGAACAAGGTCGACCCCTAGATCTTATCAGCTAACTCCTAATAGAATCCGCAAAGTCAAATGCGACGAAAACAAGCCAGCGTGCAACCGCTGTACTACTACGGGCCGCTACTGTGACGGCTATCAGGTCGACATCTTGAAGTCCACCCCGCCGCTACCTCGTCAACAAGAGACCGTTACTCTGTATCAGCCACACCGTTCTTTTCATGGGATTAGCAAAGTCAGCGAGGGTAGAGCCTTGCAGTATTTCAACGAAATAGCAGGGCCTCTCTTGTCCGGGTCCACGGATCCTTACTTCTGGACACATGTGGTTCTCCAGTTCAGTAACTTTGAGCCGGCCGTTAGACACGCCGTCATAGCGATCAGTAACCTCTACGAACAGGGTTATGGGGGCGATGGCGTCGGTACGGCAGCCGAGTATGACAACCAACGTCTATCTCTGCTTCACTACAACGCGGCTATACGCGAGATGAGGACTTTCGACTACAGGGAAAAGCAAGCTGTTGTGCTGCTCGTCTGCATTCTTTTCATATGCATCGAAGTCATCCGGGACAACAAAAAGGGAGCTCTGATTCATTGCACCCACGGGCTTCAAATATTAAACACGGTTCATCCCAGTCGTATGTCCCTGTGGGCGCGCGAGCATATCTGGCCAATCTTCCGGCGGTTGAGCGGGTTTGCTCACTTCGATGGAGAGAATGCCGACGCAGACATACCACATATGAAGATAATGGAAGAGCCTTTCCCATTATTTTTCTCGACGTTTGCAGAAGCGCAAATGAGACTCGAAGTCATCTACAACCGAATGAGAGACTTGATGCGCTTACGGCGAACGGCGGAGCGGATGCAACACCAACCCCCCAGTTTCATCAGAGTTATTTCAAGGCAATCTGATCATGCCAAAGCTTCTGGCCGAACAAACCGCCGTCAATAAATTGCTCGATACTTGGCTCAGCCATTTCACGGAGTTTGAGACAAGGATGCTATCCCCAGACTCTTCGGGTAGCCTGCTTTCAGACACAGACAATAAGTCTTGCGTGCAGCGGTGTCTGCTTTTGGTCCGTCACGAGTGCTGCCGAATTTGGCTGAACAATGCATTTGAATCCGGCGAACCTGGTCACGACAGATATCTAGTCAACTTCAGAAATATCCTGCATCATTTACTACGGCTTGAAGCGAAGCTGAAGAAGCGTTCCCTATCCAACCCTATGCGGTCTCCATACTTCAGCTTCGAAACAGGATTTGGGACGGAACTGTTCTTTCTCGTCTCAACATGCCATGATTTCCCCACGCGACTTGAGTTTCTCCGGTTGATTCCTGTTCTCGGGCTTCCAAGGGAAAACGTATGGTCAAGGGACGTGCTGCTGGCGGGAGCAAGAAAGATCATTGAGATGGAACACACCACAACGCTGGATTGCTTTGGGCAGCCGCTGAACCCTCCTTCACCCGCTAGATCGCAAGGGGAAATTAGGATACTGGACTTGTGGTTGGAACCACAAGTGAGCCATGAGATCTGGGACACGGGCAAACACCAGCATGAGATGATGACCGTCGACAAAACGCATGTTTCTGAACGCGGTGACAGGGGATGCTCACACCCTCAGATCATGACAGCATGGGCCGAAAACTTCAGCATCGCTATCCGGAGGCTACCTTCGTGTGCGTGCAAAATAGATTATGGCGAGTCAAAGCGGTAAGCTTTCGGGAATTTAAACGTCCTTTAGATTTGGGAGGGCTACGTATCAGTTAGCTGTCCAATTGCATTTGCATAAAGCCTCGCTTTCGCCCTAGTTTTTTACTGTGAAGATTGAGGGAAGGTGTCAGACGTTGATTCACGACGGTATCCCGCACAGAATTTAAATAGTCTGCCGCACCCGATTAGTGCTAGAGAAAATGGGCATGAGATGGCCCGTGGAAATCGCCGTGAACGCCCGACGGAAAAGGCCGGAAATCCCGGACCGATTGACCCACTTGATCAGGGCGATTGAGCCAACCAGAGGCAGAGATTTCGCCGGGATCTCCCCGAGAAGGAAACGAAGGGAAAGGGGCTTCTCACAGGGATTTCTCATGAATACCAAAGATACACATATGCAATACAATCAACCTACCCATGTACTTCAACAATTAGCCCTAATGATAGTTGCCGTCTCTGCCGATTTTTTTCAGTATACCGAAATTCATCTGACTCCTTCATGGGGACTATCATTGTCTGAACTAGCTATATCATGCCATGAAAGACTTTTCGAAATACTAGACCAGCTGATTGTGGTTGCACAGGTTCCGAGAAACGGATATGCTGAGTATTGGGAAGCTTGTGCATCCAAATTTATGTGAAAACATCAGGGCTGCGTTTCAGAAGTTGTTGATACGAACCAATGTACTTTGTCTAATTAAACAGGGTGACTCTTTCTGTTGCTTAATATGTTCTCAAGTATAAATACCGAAGCCTCCTTGAGGACGATAGAATTTATTTCCCCATCCGCCTCTTGTACACCTTCCCACATCCATTCTCATAAGCCTTACCCGCTTTCATTATGCGTCCTTTTACGGTTCTTTCGCTCTGTATGGCTATTCCAGCTGCCATGGCTGCGAATGGCTTTTCTCAATCTTGTGACACCGAGACCGTTCGCTACTCTGGGAGGACGCTCACCGCCATTTGCTCTACAGCCGGGTCCGTTCAAGAGGAGGCAACGAAGGTATCATCAAGCATTGATCTTGGACGCTGTCTTGCAAATGTTGCTGGCAAGATTACTGTATGGAAGAACCTGCCGCCAAACGAAGATGTAATCACTGACTTAACGACATAGTGCCGACCTAAAAAGTATGGACTGCAGAGATTAACCTTCCAACATACTAATATAATACAGGCCTGATTTCGTCGGATGCGACTGCGGCCTCGGGAACGGCGGGAACATCCTCAACTGTCAATGCACTACTGACCCTAACCACAAAGTATCCACTTGGATTGACTTGAGTGAGTTTTCCATCAATACAATTGAAACATATATCTAACAGACTGTGACAGATACCTGCATTGGTAACATTGACGGTAATCTCCGGTGTTAGAGAACTTAGGCCGAGTTAGGACTAGGCCACGACGTACACCTGCTCAGTATAGTACGTTAAAGATAGCTATTCTGTTATGCGGTTGGCCTTTCACACAGAATGTTGAGACAATCTGAAGCCCAAGGGCCTGCGGGAGAGGAGTTGCATTTCCAGGCGATGCCGCTCATGAGTAATCTTCAGAGTTATTCAGTAATTTGAAATATCTCGTCCTTGGCAAGTTGATAAATCGGGAGCGGAAATTGTAGCCATTTAATCATGCATTTTACGAGACCCAGTAGCTGCCCTTCCAAAGCTGAAGCCGCCACTCAAACCTCGCTAGTATTTAGCGAGGAAAACCAAAGCACTTCTCAGTGACTTTCAATCGAACGCACACCCTCTTTAATTACCGCCGTCCATAGGCCGATGATTTCATTAACTTCGCATTGTATTGATAGGATCTCTATCAAAGCAGCGATGGTAAGACCCACAAACCTGCCGCTATCGTCAGTCAGCAGAGCCAGCGTCGTCGCGTTCTAGTCTTGTTGTTTGGTCCTCCTCAGCAGCGTCACGCAGTTGTTCTTTTCTTCTTTTAATTCTACCGCCTCAGCTTTCCATCTTCCTTCGTTTAGTTCGATGTCGGCGGCTAGACGTGAAGAAGCAGCTAATCAAAGCTTATACGCCGGGTCGGGTAATGTTGAATCATCGTCGCCTAATGCACAATCCAGGCCGTCCGATGTTGTTAAATGCCTGACCCTGTGGTGCATGCTGTTATCAAATCCCGGTTGCCGACGCCTTTCCTGAAAACACCATCCAACGTCACGATATGCAGTCCGATTGCTCCCAAGCGCAGCTACCGTGTGCCAGCTGCGAGCCACGTTGATGCCATTGCCATGTAGTTCTGGGACAACATTGTCCGTATCACCAATCATGACTGAAAAAAACGCCGGCATGTCGCAAGATGAAAATTCCCAGCACCTCCGGCCAGCGCGGCAGAGGTGGCGGTACTGGAAGTGCTCCTCGCCTAAACACCTAGGTACAATCACCCACACGCCTCTTTCGTGAAAGACATTGGCTATGCTCATTTCTACGCTGTCGTATATTTAGGCTTTATCGCGAGTGTAAAGCGTGTTAGACGGGTATGCGAACCTGGGGTGAGTGCTGAGACCCTACTACAAAGGAATGCCAATGTCTATCTTACGTTCGGCTACCCCAAGGAGGAAGAAAGCTCCCTCCAGAATTGTCCCGGTCCGGTGACCAAGATGCCATACGCAATAGTCCTCAATGCTTCCTATGCTCTCAAAGGTTTACAGCGCAAAATGTGACATATCAAACTGGTCTTCACGTGTGTCCTGGCGGCGTGATGGGTGGCGTCGGAGGAAGCCTCAGGCAACCACCACTTCAACGTCATATATCTGACCCATCTAGCTCTTCGGAAGAAGCAAGATTTCCCTCTTCAGCTTGAAGGTAGTCTTTAAGGTCTAAAACTATTCATCGCGGGCGATATCGAGCACCTTGCCTACCGACAACTTCGACGTCCGAGATTCAACACTTCATCACATTCTTCGATTTTGACATGGAGGACGGCAATCGACAATGCATCTGCGACGGGATCACTTGGGAGGAAATCCTCGGGAGAGGTAAACGGATGGTCTTTTCTCCCTTTTCAGCAATTGCCGCCGGCGCTGAAAAACGATGTCATCTCTGCAGCCTCTTCTATGGCGCACTCAGGACCTTCGACCCGGACCCAGGCTCAAGCAGGCTCGCCGATGGTTGCGCCTGCCTGTCATCGAACGACGTCCAGTTGGAGATTTCCGCACAAGACAACTGCGTCTATATCCAAGTGAACTGCATGGAGGACAGGAAGCACGTTGCCGTTCTTCAGCTATCGACCATGGCGCATAATCGTTAGAAACATCCCTTCTTGGCCATTTTCTCTCTTCTAGCGGCAACAAATTCAATCTGCCAACTACCACCTTGAGGTTGCCCTAGATTCGCGAATCGGGCTCCGCGAGATCAAAAACCGCCGCCGCGCCGGCCCGGAGATGGTCGGTCTCGAGCTGGACCAGCTCGCGCGCGCATGGATTGACGACTGTGCGCAGAATCATCCCCCTTGCGGTCAGCCTCGAGATGAAATTTTGCCAACCCGTGTGTTGGATGTCGGACAAGGTACTCGGGGCGACCCGTACACTGACCTGCGCCTCGTTGTTCCCCCATCTGGCTCCCGGGGCCGCTGGACCGCCTTGAGTTATTGCTGGGGCAACATTGCCAACGCCCTCGCCTATCGCACGACAACCGAGAATATTGCCGAGCGTCAGTGCCATGTGCCGTTTACACTTCTTCCACAGACTATCCAGGACGCAGTACGCGTCACAAGGGGCCTTAGGGTCCGCTATCTTTGGGTCGACGCACTCTGCATCCTCCAGGATTCGCAAAGCGACTGGCTGGCACAGGCACCCAATATGATGCAAGTCTACTGCGGCGCCTACCTTGTCATCGCTGCGAATGTAGGGGCAAGTGCGGACGCTGGACTGGGCATCAATCGCAACGTTCTCGAAAGCAGACCGTATAAACTTCATTTCCACGACAGCGAGGTTGAGCACATGACTAGCTACCGCGGGCTACATCTTCCCCGCCAGCCGTGGGAGCGAATCGTCGGGCTCGCGGCCTTGCAGACTCGCGGGTGGACGATTCAGGAAACACTGCTGGCACCGAGGGTTATTTACTATGACGAGCGCGGCTTGTTCTGGCAGTGTCGGGAGGGTATCCACCAGGAACGTGTGGCGGCGTACCTGATCACCGCTAACGATAATAACCTCGTTCATCGCCGGCGGCTGTTTGACTCGTACTCCCAAGTTCCTACGAACATTTTCGGGGTGTGGATGGGGCTTGTATCCCAGTTCACAAAACGAAAGTTGTCCTACCAATCTGACAAGCTGTTCGCTCTTGCAGGTATTGCGTCGACAATCGCGGCGCACATTGCCGCGAGAAAACACCGCCGCCTGGCAACGCCGCAAGAGAAAGAAACCTATGGCAAACCGAGATGGAGGGAGCACTGGGCCGTCCCGGAGAATCTATCTGCGGTTGAGGCTTTGAGGTATGACGGTGGGAACGCGAGTTTACGGTCACTTCTGTCACCGCCAGGTCACCCGGCAGCTCAACACCGGGGCACACATCTGAGTACGGATATTTGGTTGAGCCTCCAATACCTTGGAAAGTTGGATAGGGAAATCGCGAGAGAGTTCCTCCTGCCTGGCCCGAGAACAAGGGGGATCATGCATTCGGCCGGGATGGGGAAGCTGCTGGAGTTTCTGGACAACAAGGACGGCAACCCCGATTACGACGATGAGTGGGTGAATATCATGTCCCACCCAGATACCCATGCGGCCTACCAGAGGGCTTATCGCATCTTAGATGCCGAGAAGAAAGCGTCAATTGAATCAAGCGATACGAACAGCCAACAGTTCGAGATTGTAACCCTCTGGATGACACAAACAAGATCTGGCATGTGGGAGGTCCCCGAAACTTCCGTGATGAGGACCAACTGGCAAGACCAGCCAAACGCCCGGAACAAGCCAAACGAATTGCCCGAGGAGAGTCCCATTTCCCCATCGCCCCCAAAGCTCGTCGGGCAATTGGACGCGGTGCAACACGGAGTACACCTCGACCCCGCCACAGAAACCGAGCCACCTCGTTCACAGAGGGCGGCAATTTATGTCTATCGAGACAAGGACCCTGTAAAAGCCCGCCTCGAATGGCCAGCTTATGTGACTGACAACACGTACCTCGCCGGCATCTGGCAAGCGGACCTTTTCCACCAGCTTCAGTGGTGTTGCATGACGCCTGGTGTCCGTGCCTCTGTGTATCGGGCCCTGTCGTGGTCCTGGGCTTCCATGGATGATTCAGAAATTGTCTACATGACAGGGACAGATGACTCACGCTATGAGGGTCATCGCTACGACACACTTCCAAGGTTGCTCGATGCAAGAGTGGTCACGCAAGGGGCGAACCACTTCGCAAACGCAAGGTCGGCGAGGCTCGTCTTGCTTGCAGATGTGAGATATATGCCATTTTATGCTGATATTGACGGCTTGGGGGGATATTGTGAGAGCAAGGAAGTTGAGTCGATAGATGGAGAGCAGAGCCGAAGCCATAGCGTGGAATACGAGAAAGACTCGGGTACTGAACAACTTACGGGAAAAGATAAAGGGGTACAGCGTGAGGATTCAAACGGCGACGGTACACCTGATCTCGTTCCAAGGCGATGGGATGAGGAGTTTCCTGGGAAGCGAAGCACGCTCCTGCTGGACGAGAAAAATGCAGTCCTCGACCCAATGCTGATGATGCTTCGTCTAAACGCGTCATTTTGTCTCGTTGTAGAAGCACTTTGGGGAATGCACGGACCACTGATACTGAAAAGAGTCGGTTGCTGGCATTGTGATGATGGCAGCTTTGACAGGCAAGTTTATAGTTGGGTTAGCAGTGTTGTCGTTTTGATTTGATTGGCTCCTCATGGTGTTTCTGGGGCATAGGATTCCCGGATCAACAAGCTATTTATGTTACTGCCAGGTATCTGCCACTGGTGTTTTCTGCTAATGAGTAGCTGAGGTTAATACTCCAGAACAGTGCTCAGGGTCTTGTTGGCTAGAATAAACAGTAATTGATAGTATATTTGACGAAGGTCTTGACTATTAAGAAACTACGTTCTGATATTTCAACAACCTCACTACTAATATCCATGTTCATACTCCAAATGTTGCCGCTGACGTATCTGCTCATGAATCAGGGGAGGATCATTGTGTTGTTGTCATTAGAGCACAGGCCAAAACCAGATTTACTAACACCAAGATCAAGTTAGTTCGATAGCGCTTTCAAAAACATCTCATTTATGGCCAAACCTGCTCTGGAACCCTCAATTTACTGGGAAGGCAAGGGATGAATTTTCCAGCCGCCTCAACAATGTTCCTCAAGAACGCCGTGGATCCCACGAGAACTGCAGCATGTCCCAAAGACAATGACCCAAGTATAACCGAGTGCTCCTTCACAAGTTCCATTATGTGTTGTGCCAGGAATCCACGGCCGATTTGACGGCTCTGGAAGGGGCGTAACGGCTTCGATGGTGCAGTTGCCAGACTGGCAAACGCTACTGCTGCAAAAGCGTGACCCGTTCACACAGAATCCGTCATTGCTACAGCAATTTATCCATTTTCCGGTGTATTCGAGATCGCCGTTGTGGGTTCCGCACTTGTCGTCTGTTGAGTAACCAACTTCGTCGCATGTGCCGAAGCTGTTTGGCATATTGCAGGCCGACAATCTTCACTGGAATTTGAATTAGACCTCTGCGAAAACCAACGAGGCCAACATCTCCCACTTAGTATCACCACACTTCTATGTTGCCGAGTTACAGCAAGGAGTATCAGTGGATTGCCATGTCGTATTATCGTGGGCGGTCCCACAGAAGCTGTTCTCGGTAACTGGTGCCATATCATCTATAGAAAGATGGATTCGGATTCCAGGAGGGTCGAAAAGCTGGTCTAGAGAACTTACACCCTCTAACGCAATAGGTGTTGTTGGACTTGATCGTTTCACAGTTGCGACCAAGTGGCGGGTTCAACAAGGAGAATTTCTAGACTGGGATAGAACATTGTAAAGAGAGCTCCATTCAGGTGTAGTAGTTGACAATTGAGCCTGTCGTTGTGTCAGAACGGCAGACAACGTCTCCTGTCGTTTCGACGTCACGATTCCACTTCCAAGGCTGGCACTCGTCAGAGCCAAAGACAACCTACCTGTCGAACAAACTAGACAGAAGAATGAGGGGCGCATGATCGAGTGTGAATACAAATGTTTCAATGACAAAGAGGGCAGAAGATCGTAGTTTGGATGTTAGAACGTCAATCGTAACAGGTAGTATGAGACACTTGACAGTTGGGATGCTTCTCTTTTCGAATTTCTCTGATGAAATGACTTGGAAAATGTCAAGCATATCGCGCTATGCGCCGTTCTTGCCTTCGCCGCTAAACATCACCTCGCTATTTTAGAGATGGGCATGCCAAGACGTTCGTCGTCACGATTCAATTTCACATCTCATGAGCTTGCAGGAGTTTGCTTGAGGAAATTTGCTCAGACGATTCTAGACCCACGCCAGAGTCGTAGATACTTTGATGCTCTTGAGCCGGATGTGCAAAAGAAACAACCCCTCACGATGTCCAGTAGTTGGGAGGGAGGAAAGCAGTGAGAGCATCAAAAGAACTCCTGCTTCTTGTCCTCTACCTTTTTGGTTTTTCGCTTCGTCTGTCCGTCTTGACTCTCGGACGCTTCAATTATGGTGGCCATCAATGTGCCAATACGGCCGAGGGTTAACATGGAGCAAATGTATCAGTTCTGGTTCGTTTCGTTTTCTCATTCTTCAAGTTAAGCTGATTGATATAGGGAGTCATCTCTCAGCATAATCAGCATTGGTTCTGGCAAACAGTCAACGGTGAGCAAGTACTTGCCTGGACGCAAGCACCAAGCGTCATTGCACCAAAGCCTATCTTCATTTCAAAGGGAGAACCGGTATTTTTGGAATATAACTGCTCCCACATGCCTTCGATCTGCCAAATCACGAGGACACGACGGTGGCGTAGGCGATGAGGGTCCGAAAGATGAGTAAAATGGAGGTCTCGATCTTCCGAATGACATGATGATACTTTCAGTTACGAGAGTTGACGATGCTGCTGACGAGGACGTACGCCGTCGGCATGAACATCGCGATCAGCTTCGAAATCCGAAGGCTTCCCCGGACAACTGCCAGCCAAACAAAGTGACCCAGCAGTTTAACCCCGTCAGTATGCTTGTCCGCATACACGGTCGTTAGCATCGCAACTGAAATACCTAGCAGAGCGGCCACAAGAATGAGGTGTCGTTCCCAGCAGAGTAGAACCTTGAAGCTCCACAAGCGCTCATACATGCCCTCCAGAGTCTCTCTAATTCCTGCATTGCGATCATAGCCCACCAACTCTTTCTCATTGAAATTAAACTTGCTGGTTTGCTCGAGACCCGTTCGAACGTCGTCAATGGAAGACCGGATTGAAGGGGCAGACCGATCTTGCCTGTCTTTGCCTTCGGCCAGTCCCAGCCCCCGAGTTCTAAACCAGCCACGTATTCCGCCATCACCGGAATCAGACCAGCCGAGCCCCGGCTCCAGCCGTTCCAGACCCCAGCATACTGCACAATAAGGGGGTTCTTGGCCTCTCTGGACGCCAATCCGTGTGGGGATCAGGATATCTCGGGAATAAGGTCGCTGGTCCTGCGCGCCGCCCCATGAACCTACGGATATCGTACGGCTTGAGCTGATCCTGCGAGCTGACAGTCTCTAGGCTCTGCAGCATCATGCCTGACATGAACTGCGTCGTGCTGTCGCTGTTGCCGTCGAGGAGGTCGGCCGTCTGCACGGACGAGCCGACAGGGTCGGTCTCTCATCGTCTGGACACGAGCCATGCTAGTCAGCGCAAGCGACATTGAGTGAGTAGAGAATTTTCAAGACTTGCATTACCCCCAAAGGGCCGTGGATAGATTACTGTACTGCAACGTGGCGACGTTCCAAGTGGGACTCTCGATCATCTGCGCTCCCTGCGGCGGCGGTGGGCGCGTAGGTGGTATGATCTCGACCTCGAGCAGCGACTGTTCGATGGGCCTTTTGAGGTGCATCAGCTTGGAGACGACGGCGCCCCGCACAACACACTTCCTGGCTTGGTCGGGTTAGAAGTCGTATTTGGATCAAACCTTCGGGCATTGCGACCGCTGATCCAGTTGAGGACGTAAGGGGGGGCCCCGACTCCGTGCCGGCTTCAGGCCCAGGGGCGGCCTGGATTTGCCTGCCGAACCACGTAAGCTGCTCCAGTGGCTCGGCAGCAGACCGAGCCTTCAGAACCGACTGCAGCACCAGCTCATAGAATGCCCGCACGCCGATTGTCGCGTTAACTATGGGATCCCTGGCACGCGGTGCGCAAAAAACATGCACACTTTACGTCACCACTTACTTACCCCCTATTATTACCCCTCACAACCAACAAATTATTGCACCCTCAACATCATTTTTTCCTTCAATTAATACCTATATCATTTGTATGGCAATATTTGGGTTTTTATGGTTCTATTCATAGGGGTAGGGAAAGGGAGCATTTGGTGTGGGTGGGCTAAAGTGTGCATGTTTTTTTGCGCACCGCGTGCCTGGCTCCAAAGGCGATGTCGAAGCCGAATACATGAGAGTCGACATGGCCGCTCCCGCGCAACGGGGGACCCTGCAGGATGCTGGTGGCGCTGAGGTCCACTGCGGTGGGGATGCTGACGAGCCAGAGGTCCAACATGTAGTGCACACCCACCATCACATCGGCTGCAGCCCGGTACGCGAACGAGCGGTAGTTGATCAGGAAGTCAGTGTAGGCGTCTAGATATGCATACAGCGCGCCGAGGGTCAACGTAACGTGCAGACTTCCGCCACCCATGCACGTCTTGGGAATGATGGCGAAATAGGATGTGCCGGACATATTGCTGTTGGCGTTGGAGCTCTAGCTGATGCCCAGTCTCAGTACTGGGAAGGACGGGCGTATGACGGGTGGTAGCCGCTGATGGTGAAGGCCCAGTCGCCCTGTTGTGCGTCCGGGCCGAACCATGTTTACAGCGCGAAGTCGCCAGTAGGATGGCACGACGGGTCAAGGACGTATGATGTAGGGGCCAGCTGGCTGTTGACCTTGAGAATACCAGCGTCAAAGTCGATGGTCGCTACGATCCTAAGCTCGATAACGGCGAATTTCTGCTCGAGCTGCTTAGGTATTTCGGCTTCGGCAAGACCGAAGATACCCAGCTTCACGCTGGATCCCCATTCGAGGACGACGACAGCGGCCCGGACCGTCAGGGTCTCGAATACGAGAACGGTCAAGCCGGTGGCGACCCAGTTCTGGTGCAATGCTGCCCATCATATGTTGGTTCGTAATTATTGTTCACTATCTCAATCAAGAATCGAGAAGCTTGTCCCCGAGGTTTTCGCCCTGGGAGAAGCAGCCACTGCTGTAGATCAGCACTCAACCCAGCGAAATCAGTATGGCTTAGTGTTTGCATAGGAGTTCTGCTTGTGCTTCACTTACACATCTTGGGCTCGTTTGCATATTATGGCAGAAGATATATAGAGGTTTCTGTACTATTCAAGGAAGTAGACTGATATTTTCCGATAATTTTGCTCTCTGAAGTTGCGACTTGGCAAGGCCGGGATGCATAGACCTTATTTGGCGAATACTGTACCCTGCGATAATGTTCGTTCCGCTCGGGATGATCGACTGCATGTTTTCTGGTCCGATTCGTTATCATCACTCACTCGTATACCGGCTTTCCTCTCGAAGTGAGCTCCGGGAAAGCCTGATTGATTGCACATGATGTATCATGAACATGTGTCTCAAAATGTAATTTGGAGGCCAATAAATCGACACTATCAAGCAGTGGTTAGTCCTCTGTATCTCACCAAGCAAAATCAGCTGTGCAGATTACCACATGACAACTGGGAAAAGGCATTCCATCGTGTAAGCAAATCTATCCATGAAGCCCGTTGCCGTGTTGGTTTGAGACACTCTCAAAGAGTGTGTGACCACTCTTGTTGTTCTTATCGCAGCCAAGATCGCCACACGGAGGCCAGTGCTACGTATCAGGTACCGAGCAAAACCGGCTCTTAGTTTTACTTCGGTTAAAGTGGATCTGGTTTCTAAGAATGTTCGAAGAAGGTAGTAGGCGCTGAGACACTCTAGCGCCGCCATCGTAAAGAAATAGCCAACGTGTAGGCCGTTGACGATACCTTGTGCATTGACACCTACCTGCCCCACGAGGTGTTTTGTGAAATAGAAGATGACTAGAGCTTTGAAACTGACAACCGAAAGAATAGACAGCCAGAACAGACCGTGGAAAACTTTCCAGTGTGCTCCTTTTAGAAGCTTTCGGAGAAGTATGTAGCCGTAAACTGAAAGGCTCGCTTCTTGCACCTATGCAAGGCTATTAGCAACGTTGAAGAGTGAGATATTTGTTGAATACGATTCAGATCACAGATTTTCAACCTACTAGCCAGAAAAAGTGGCTAAACGCTGCAGCGATAGCCCTACTTTCATCAGGGATTGTCTCTTCATAGTGAGCATAATAGCAAAGTCCGTTCGCGATCGCTCCAGCGGCTGATGAGATGACCGGAACCATAGCGATAGGAGAGAACGTCGTGATTCCGATGACGAGCAAGCCGAGGAATGCATTGAAAATGCCAATTGTGCTCAAGACTGACCAGCCCAGCTCAAAATATGGCTCGCTCGGCTTCAACTTGCCTTTGCTATCAAAGGCGACGGGTGTATTTGAGGAACTCATGTCAGGCACTCACTCAACCGATGGCAGTGGGTAACAATAACCAAGGCACAATGTTTTAATGACAACGAATAACGGTACTTCTTCGCCTCGTGGCCGCGGTTCTGTTGGTAGTTGGGTATACCACCACCTGTGTTGAAAGCGATCCAGCCTTGGAACGATCATTTTTAACCAACAGGATAATTAATGTTCGATCAACTTAATAAGTATGACGCCCAACGGCTTGTCGGCAAATGGTACCGTTTTTAACTTCCAGCAGAAGCAGGCCGTGCGTTTGTATCATCTGCCCTCGCGTCTAATCTAAATCACTGAAGCGCGGGAATGAGGGGAGACCAGAGACCTTTTCTGCCGGTGGAATGATAGAACTCTCGTAGATTTTTTCGGCACTCGGAAGGGGTGTGCGATTATTACAGCATTCCCCTACTAGACTTGAGGCAAAAGCTGAGATTGAACCCAACACACTAGCGTCGACAAAGACAAATATTCGTCTCCAGGCAACTCGGCCCGACTGCAACGTAGAACTAAAACAAGGTGTATTGAAATAACTGTTCTTAGAGTACCAGGTGAAGATTGAACGATGCTAGCTTTCCGGGGTTCGTCGAAAGCCAAAGAGAGAAAAGATCCAGTCCCGTGTAGGTAAGCAGGGGAATGTCGGGACAATCGAGTCGGGCTGGTGTGCCACGACTTGGTCCCTGCAGCCCTGAGCAGTTGAGCCTTATAAACTCATATACTGTGAATTTCACCCAATTTTTTCTCAATCGGACACCGTTTTCTTTGCTGCGGCATTACTTGCAATTTCCGAGGGAACGGGATGGATCAGTGTCAGAGGCGGTTATCGTA
>JAIMZG010001009.1:0-79539 GCA_020466075.1 Colletotrichum coccodes
GTGGAAGTAGGAAGTGCCCAGGGCGCATTAGGATACATCGCCCAGTCATTTGGATCTAACTGCATATAGGTTGATGCTTCGCTGAAAAAGTGCTCGATAACACGGAATTCTCCATATACCAGTTGCAGTGGAGGTAGTCAAAGGCAATCAGCGCGTCAGATGCCTGAGCAATTGCGGCATGGGCAAAATTTTGATTCTTGAAGTAGGTAGGGTCCACGTTATGTACAACGCCAAAAGGGCCTTCTTGGTGGTCGAGAACGAGAACCATTTAGCCAGATAACCAGCGAGAATCGCAGCCTGTTCAGGGCCTCGAACAGACAAAGTTGTTTCGATCTAGTCGCCCATACTTGTATACCAAAGCGCTGGCGGAAAGAAACGCGATAATGTCCAAAGTTTTACGATTAAACAAGATAGATTTTCGGTATGGCACGAGATCAGGTGAAATTTGGGCCATTCTTGTCCGACTGTTGTGCAAATTAGAACTTGATATGTTTGAACAGCTTAAGCTAGATACTTTCCCCTTCGCCTACAATGTAACCATCTCTTGAGCATGTAACTACAATCTTCCAGGTCATATGAAACTTCGGCTTAAGAGCTGAAGCTTTCTGTTTAGCTACGCGGATAAATATCTAGATGGACTTCTTCGTATGCGCGTTGTTTGGATAGACGGTCCAGATACTTCACACTTCTCTTCCCTTTCAGTGTTTAGATTGCAGATTGCAATACATATAATATGCTTCCTTCCGCTCCGGCTAGTTTTTCTTCTACTTCTCATTTCTTTTCCTAAAAATAAATAAAGACCTTCATCTGCGTAGTTGAACTTTTACAACTATAGGATCACCAACTACATCCACCTTGGGATCCGTTTACACATACTTACGGACTCAGAGTTTCCCTGCCTGTGAACTCACGTTCCTTTACTCACACTACTCTTGGTAACGCCAGTTATCTCCTGGTCTGTTCACTTGGGCCTACTCTCAGCTTGGAATATGATAAAGAGATAAGAGAACATAACAGCAAGGAACTTTATCGCTATTTCGACTAGTATCTGGTATTGTATCTCCCCGAGGTATGAGAAACGTCTATCTGGGGTATTAATACCGTAGTCTAAATGATATAACAGTTTCGCGGCTGATATACTGAAAGAGCCAAGGGACACACCCCACCCTGTCTTCGTTATCTGCGAGAGAAATCTTGTTGTAATATGGTTGGGGCAAGACATAGCGCTTTTTGCTTAGGGCGAAGCAACGTGATCGAGGACGAGAATGGCCTGCCACGCTTATAAGCGCACATCTAGCCTGGTCCAAGTTGTCTAGCTAGTCAGGATAATGATGTCAAAGATGCGCACTCTACTGGCAATCTTAATAGAATATTCCCCTTATGGAAACACGGCAGGCCGAGTTCTTTCACGGGATTCTTGACCACCTTGCCTTAATCTACCCAGTCTCGCTTCTATAATGCCGAGTGCAAGTTTGACCATGGCAAGCCCTCCTTAGAAGTGTTGACGTGCCGTCGTCAGTTGCAAGCCCAGACCGCGAGGACCGCAACGTCGTTTGTACAAGCTCATCATGATGGATAATACTTGGGGCAATTCAACAAGCTGTGATGAATTTACATAACATCAAAATACCCATACTTGCGTCAACCTGTCGGCGTACCTTAGCCTCGTGCGGCTTGTGAGCGCCGTGGGGCTAGAATCGCTGCAGCTCCTAGAAGAGTGGTTGAGTCGGAAGTGACCGCCGAGTAGCTGAAGCACAGTTGCCCTCAGAAACAGGGCACGGGTTGAGAGATGCCCAGTGAACGACCTCATTCTTCGTTCTTGCTGTCCTCGTATCACGTAAGGAATACTAGTAACGTGAGGGGTATACCGAGAAGGAGGAAGGCAGCAAAGCGGACTGGAAGAAACATTTCTTGCGATGGCCTACTGTCCTTCTGTTATCCTCATGGATGACGATGCTGACTGGAAACATCGACAGACCCTTATTTTTCTCTGCCGGGATCTTCCAGCTGGATTAACTGGACTCGAGATGGGTAACTAACCGACAAAACATGGTTAGAATGGAAACAGAGCCAGACCGGTATACGGCAAACACGAAGTTGGGTAATTTAAGTGAAGGCCCTCTCGTAAAAGCTTGTGGCTGTGGCAATTCGGTTCGGTGAGCAAACTGTCTCAGGCAGAAAGATTGCACCTGCGAGTGGCAGTAAGATTGCATATATAGGGGGCTTCACCACAGTAGCTGCGGCTGAGCTATGAGACAGCCAGATGGACGCTGAAACTGTGACACTCACGGAGGCCAGTGAGCCAGGCGGACGTGACTAGCCTGGACCCCGTATGCGAGACATCCAAGCCTCAACCGCTGCAACGAATGGTTGACGCATTTGTCGCCAGAAGAATGTTATCGGCAACGGCTGGTCTCTCGCAACGCGGGTGGGAACAAGTGAAAGCGAATCGTTCCCGTCGTGTCACGTTCAGATATGCCGTTTTCACATCCAAATATCGATGGCACTGGCAAGCTACTGGACGATGGTCCCCTTGCTATCTCGTAGGGCTAACGAAAACCACAGTAGCCGATGAAAATACCGCAAATGACAGACTGAGACCGCTGATTGTCTCCGGCAGAGCCTCCCGCTCTATTCGCTGCGCCTCGGAATATAATATGAGCGTCTATGCGAAGCAAAGCGATATAACTAGACTCAAGAGCGAAGGAGGTTGTACCAGTGGGAAGCCGAGCCAGGACGGGGATGTGGAAGCTTGGGCGGCAACACGAGGCTTGTGACAGGTCGCGCGGCGTGGAACAATTAAGGTTTGACACAATCTTTGTCAATCACGGCCGCAGGGATGCTGAGGCAGATCTGGGCGAACTCTGTTGTTTGTGTCCGCGAAAGCGCTTAAGGGGTCGAGCCGTCGTCGACAGGAAGCTCGGGATGCCATGTCTTGCTGTTGTATGACGTGAGAAATGTAGCTGCTTTAGTGAGAAGCAAGTCTTGTTCACGATGAGACAGCCAAGTGCGGAGTCACCGCGACGAAACCCCCAAGAGTGTGCATTGATTGAGAATGCGGCAGGAAGCTGAGGCTGCTGCATGTCGTCTCACTAGATTTCAGCTGGCTGCATGGCGTAACTCCGAAATCGAAAGAGCTCGAAGCCCCCTCCGCAGCCCGTATCTGACGATTCTGCCTCAGGGCTGAGAGCTAGCGCGGGGGGAATAAGATAATGACTAGGGCTTGGCGCCCGAAGATGCCGAGTAAGGTCACGCACAGTACTGAGGCGGTGGGCGGGGCGGACAGTCATTTGGTGGGCGTCTGAATCATTTGACCAGGCCTCGCTGAAGGGTCGGAAGCCATCCGCCCGGATCAAGAAGCATGATTTCGTCGGATGAGAAGCCCAAAGCCTCCTGGGTCGAATGTTTCCGCTTTGGCTTCGCAGTGTCGAATCAGCGAGGCATTCTGGACTGGGGCTGGGAAAATCGGCATCTGGCTTCTCCACATAAGATCCCATCCCGAGGGAGATCTGCGCCCCTGCAGCTTCAGGCCGCTCGCTGAGTTGGAAGGCACGAGGTGGGTATTGGAAATCATGGACCAAAAGGCCCAATGTGCGCCGATGCCAAGGCCTTTAGACGGCATCGCGGTAGCAATAGCGCAGGCAGAATCGGTGCCATTGCCTCGTCCATTTTTGAACGTCATAGAGCCGTTTCCTGGCTGACGCCGCCCGCGCTAGCCTGAGCCTGCGCGGTGCGGAAGGGGCGGATGCTTGCTCTCCTTGAACCGACGTTAATCGCCTCATGCTTCGCTTTCCGCTTAAACCCCGGCGGTGGTTGCGGCCTCCAAGAGTTAGGTGGCCATTGTGCTGTTTCGAGAAAAGACGCCAAGCCAACCCCCCAAATTCTCACCAGCATGGACTCGTGTAGATAGAGTCTGAGAAAGATAAGTTGACGGCGAGAACGGACCCACAATTGACCTTTGACTGACAGAGGGGCAACCAGGTTAGAGTGGAGAGGGTAATGGAAGAACCTTACTAGTAGCATGCTGCACGAGACAGCGAACAGCCTTGGCTTTCCAGGTGTGCTCAGGAGGAGCATCGCATTGAATGGTAAGTGGTCGGGATTGAGGGGGGAAAGCGAGCGACAATTTGTGAGATGGTGGGCGAGTGTCGTCGTAATGCTCTTGCCACAGCGCCCAGTCAGAAACAGGTTGGCGTGCCGATGGTGGAATGATCACACGTGCGTTCGGAGTGGTGAGAAGTACGGAGGGGAGGCCAACCACCAATCGGTGCTGTCGGGGCCGACAGTCTGATGAACGGGTAGGTGGTAGGTGGTGACGAGCATGAGCCCGAGGTTGTGTCGTGCATTGGATGTCAGTCATCTCAACTCACTGGGTAGGTTGTAGCTGCCGTGTGTGGTTGTGCCGAATGTCCGATGCTTTCCTTGGGAGGCTGTGCACGGCCGTAACTTCCGTTGCCACGACTGCTGGTTGCTGACGGGAGTTTCCATTTGGAGCGCCGCCCGAGTCCTTCTCACGGATGATGTCGATATCTCTTGGGCAGGAAGCAACGTCGCGATGACTAGAAAATGGAAACATCAAGGCAAGTTTCTTCATAGAGAGCAGGATGAAGCAGGTTGTTGGTTTCGAGATGAAAGGAGGTGCCTTTCGCGGGGTGAAGGAAATGTACGTACCTTACTCCCTTTTTTTATTTGGGGGGGGGGGGGTTTAAAAATATATTTGAAGGAAAAAGACGAGAAGAAAAAAGAAGGACAAGTAGGAAGTAGCCCGTGTGCTTGGAACTTCAAAGCCGGTAGCTGAGAAGGGATGGAACAATATTCAGGGACTGGGCCGGTTGTTGTGTTCAAGCCACTCCCCGTCCTGCGCCTTGGCCCGTGTCTTGACTTTCTGCCCAATCAGCCGGCCGTGTGTGAGGCAGGCCCCCGTAGTTCTCCAGGAACGGACGAATGGCGTCGATACGTGGCTGGCAGTGGCTGTCGGAGGGAGCATGGTGATGCTTGCTTGAGACCGCCAGAACACTGAGCAGGACTGAGCAGGACGAAGCAGGCAGAGTTCGGTTGAGCTCAGCCCCAGGGAGCGGCTCCTGCTTGGGTCAGCCTCGATGAAATGAATGGCCGGTACTTTTGGCCGTGATTGTGCGGAGAATGTACTCGTGTCACTCATGACGACAGCAGCGCCCACACAGTACAGCACTATCCACCTTCCCTCCCAAGTTCTGGCTCCCTCCAGGTTCCTTCCCCAGAACCCAATCCAGTGAGGTTACTAACAAGCAAGGCACTACTTCCTAGTCGCTTCCCCTTAGGGTGTCCCTCGGTGACACAGCTGCAGGGCGGCGCCTAGACATACACACTCCCGGTCGGTCGACTCCTTGGTCTCTCATCCATCTCACTTCTTCTCCATCTGACGCTACGAGCCTGGGCGACCAATTTGCCAAGGCACCACCACAGTCTTTTAAAAGCATCGCCATCCCACTCTTTTCCTTGGGCCCCCCTAGTCGTCGTGGTCTTCCCCTCCGTCTCCAGCTCGCTTTTTTGGCTCTTCTCATCGAATTTCATTAATTGGTTCTGGGCCCGGAATCTGCATTTGCATCAACGACAAACTCTCTCGGCATTTCCTAGACATAGACCCCCAACGCCGCATCGCCGCCCGCCGCATATCAGTCCGATACCGACTCGCGACCCCGACATTATTACACCCCGAACATCGTCATGGCCTCCCGCTTGCTGCCTCTCGCCGTCCTCGCGGCGAGCGTGTCCGCGCTCTCTGTTCCCCGCGAACAGCTAGATACTAGCCCCGGCGTCCTTTCTCTGCCCGTTTACCAGGACATCAGACTGCATCCTCTGGAGAAGTTGAGGAGAAGACAGGTCCAGGATACCGATGCACCAGTTCTCAATGTGACATCGACAACATATCTGATTGAGCGTACGTGCTACCCTTAGGCATTTACCGCGCTCAGGTTCCAGGCTAACTCGCTTCAAAAGTCAACATCGGCACTCCCGGTCAAGACACCAAGGTTGCCATCGATACCGGATCCTCTGAGCTTTGGGTCAATCCCAACTGCGCCAATGCAGGTAGCACCGCCCAGACCCAGTCCTGCAGAGCCAATGGCCAGTACGATCCCCAAGACTCCTCGACCTCGTCCGTTTATCGCCAGACGGGTCGTATCAAGTATGGCAAGGGAGAAGTCATCTTGCAATATGTCAGCGACAACATCACTGTTCCCGGCAGTGGTATGTGCTCTTCCTCCTTGCCTCGCGACATTAACTGACAATATTCCACAGACATCTCACTGAGAGACACCATCTTCGGATATGCTACCGACAGTGTCGACCTTAACAGGGGCATCCTCGGCCTCAGTTTCGGCCAGGCTGTCAACAACACTGGTTACCCGACCGTTGTCGATGAGATGAAGGCGCAGAATATCATCGAGTCTCTCACTATGGGCATTGCTCTCGGAACCAAGGATGAGAAGACGGGTAGCGGTCTCATCTCCTTCGGTGGCGTTGACACCAAGAAGTTCAGTGGTAATCTACACACAGCGCCCATTCTCCCACCCCAGAACGGCGAGAACTTGTATAGGTGAGCAACGTCCGAGCTAACCTGGCACGATGCCACGTCTAACTTTTCCCTAGATATTGGGTTCAGCTCGACTCGGTCGGTTTGAGCAAATCCGGTAGCAGTGCCAAGACATACTCCAACTCCAAGTTCCCGGTTTTCTTCGACACCGGCGCAACCTTGAGCTACCTGCCCTCGGCCGTCGTTGACCAACTCGGAAGTGACCTGGGCGGCCGTCTCGACTCGTCCGTTAATATGTACGTGGTTCCGTGCAACACCAAGGGCACGATTGATTTCAAGTTTGGCGACTACACCGTGAAGGTGCCCCTGTCTGAATTTATCTGGCAAGTCAGCTCTAGAGACTGTGTGCTCGGCGCGGACAAGGCTACGGACAATTCCTATTTGTTGGGCGACTCCTTCCTCCGTTCGACATACGTCGTTTTTGACCAGGAGACACCTGCTCTCCATTTCGCCCCTTACGTCAACTGCGGTTCCAACCTGCAAAAGATCCCCCTTGGCGACAATGCGGCGGCACGCTTCACTGGTGAATGCCAGGGTGGCTCTAGCAACACCGGCGGCGGCAGCAGCAGCGGTGGCGAAGACTCCTCGAATGCTGCTGGCCGCTCGACGTCTGTCAACACTCGGATGGCCGCTGGCGCTCTGCTGGCTGTTCAAGCCTTCATGTCCCTTCTTTAATTCGTATACATAATTGAACGGCTGAAAAACATTGCATGGATCGGGCGTTGGGGGTGAGGCCAACATGGTCGTTGCATCGGCGGATAGACGACAGCGAACCGGGGCCTCCTGTACGTGGCACAATGCTTTATACCCTTATCCCTAGTCAGGGGACAACATAGTTTCTGTTATTGGTTAATGAACAAGCGAGACCAGACACTGGTCCCGAGATTACCCTCATTTGATGGCCGTGTCCATGGTGAAGTGGTATGCATGACAATCTTGATTCGTGTGGTTGAGATAGGAAGATTTCGGGCACCTGAAGGTTATGCCTCTACCGGGCGACTGATTTGAACAGCATTCTGGTTTCGTCCTTGCAAGCAGCACTGGAAGCCGTCTATCAACCTGCATCAAGCCATGATCCTCGCAGTCATCAAATTCAATGCGCCAACTGCATTTAATGCATCAGTCGGAGATTCATCGGAGATAGAGAAGAGAGTTGCAAATGCCGACGAGTTGGACCTGCCGAGAATTGTAGAGACTGACTCGAAGGAATTGGCGGTAGCAAGTACCTAGTCTGAGTCTGAGTCTGGAGTGTAAGCCGTAGCGTGGGTGAAGATAATGGTTTGTAAGAACGAAAACGACTCCGAGGGTGCCTCAGCTCCTGGCGGAAATTCAGAGTTTGAAGGAAGGAGGAAGGATCGCTGGGTTCCCGTCCGTTGGTTCATCCCAAGTCGTGAAGGAGGTGCGGGATGTCAAGGTTGGACCCTGGCTGCATCCCGCTCTTTCCTGATTCGGAAGTGGTACGAAGCTCTCCCTTCTCAGCTGGTAAATGCCCTCACCTGCCATTTAGCGGTATTGATGGCAGATGAATTGTATATCACATGCGTCATTCACGTTTCCATGTCACCACATCCATTCTCTACCAATTGACTGAAGTCGTTGTTTTCTTGCATCGACCTACACTTCTCCCTGTGAACGTCAATTACCCGATACCCCAGGATTGTATTATGTCAACCGACCTCGATTGGAACCAACCTCAATTACAACCAACCTCTATCACAACCAACACCTAAGGTACGTACCCGAAAATACCCAGTGGCCGACGCCCAGCATGCGTCCTGCTTCTGTCATCATCGCCATCCTGGTCGCAGCTCCCGGCTTGGCTCTGGGTTCCGGATCTTTGGACTTCGCCCTTGGTGCGAAGCAGATGGACGGCCAGTGCAAGTACCAGGCAGACTACGAAGCAGACTTCAAGGCCATCCGCAATACCTCGGGCAGCATAATTGTGCGTATCTATTCCGCCGACCATTGAGACACGGCCCAGTAGATTCTCCCCGCCACGAAGAAGGAGGGCTTCCAGGTAATCCTAGGTCTCTAGTAAGTTCACTACCCATCACGGATAAACTTTAGCTTCCCCGGCTCCGGCAAAGCTTAGAAGGTAGACGCGGCACAGGCTGACTCGAACGGCGCAGGCCTGACACGGAGGAGTCGTACGCTGCCAACAGGGCTGCGATCCTCCGGCACACCCCCGGCACGAGGCCCAGGTCTACGCCATCACGATGGCTCCGAATCCATGTACCGGGGCAACTTCACCAGTACTGAGCTCGCGGACCGGATGAAGGACATGAAGAAGTCGACACCGCACTTCAAGATCGGCACAGCAGACAGCTGGAACAAGTACCAAGATGGCACGGCCGATGCTGTCATCAAGCAAGCTGATATCTTGCTCACCAACGCCTTCTCATACAGGCAAGGCCAAATTGGAGATAACGCCACTGCCTGCATCTTCAACTCCATTATGCAGGTATTCGAACGCATCCAGAGCGTCAGCGGGCTGACCAACAAGCCCGAGCTGTGGGTTGGCGAGACCGGTAAGTCGGATTGACGTTTCCTCATCACCGTTATCGAATATGTCATCTTCTCCGCGCACTGAACACCGTGCACTCCCACCTGAAGGTATCGTCGATCAATGGAATGCTGACAAGTTCGTTTGAGTTCAGGCTGGCCCAGCGACGGCAAAAAGTACCAGAAGGCGGTCGGCCCCGGGCCATGATATCGCTCAAGCTTTCTACAGTCAAGGTATATGCGGCATGGTCAATTGGGGCTTCAATGTCTTCTTTTTCAAGGCGTTTGACGAGCCCTGGAAGCCTCATGCTATTAGCGAAGACGGCAGCGAGGCGCCCGAGACTCACTGGGGCGGAATGAAGGCCGACCGCACCGCCAAATATTCGCTCAAGTGTTGAGTCGACCGAAGCCCACGCGAATGATGGCAGGACGCGATGGAAGGCTACTGTGCTCCCGACGGAAGCATTTCAGATGACATGGGCGGTATTGTCTCCGCATCGTGAGACGGGTGACGCATTGCATGATATCCTAAGAAAAGAGTTCAGTTTTTACACTTCGCTTCCTCATCTGGTAGTCGATGACATGGATTCAGAATTGTTCCACGCAAAAGCCGACCGCGATCGGAACAGACGATTTCTATTTTTCAGCATCTGACGCCTCGTCGTCTAGCCATTGACTCGTCTCGGGACCGAGAAGCTGACTTGTCCCAGGTTCTCAAGCCAAGTGCTAGGCACACACGCACACATACAGGCACACATACGTCAAGCGTTCGCTGAGTGGGCGAGCCTTCCCTGTGTCGGTCCGGGAGCAAGAGTGTGCGAGGTCGCTGGAGCGGATTGGCTCAAGGTTACTGCTCAAGGTTTTGCGGCTCACGCGTTGTTACAGATTTTGCCGTGGTCACGGGTGGAGAAATGAGGAGAACTGGATCCCTCTGGGACCTCCGTCCGAAACTCTGGAACACGGCAGGTCGGGACGAAACCGACACGGGGTCCCAATTTGGAGGTTTTCTGAGGCAGCTCGAGCATCAGTGCGTTCAGGCACGCGAAACTCTAAACACGGTTCGCGACAAGCGAGGCTATGGAAAGTGTATCGGGGTGCGCCCAGAGGGTGAAGTGGCAAGCCACCTTGAGCGTTTGATAGGCGCCGTGGCTTGTCTGGCACGGGTGTGATCAAACACGCGATTTAGGTCCGACGTTGTTAGTGCGGGGCAAATCAACGCGAATCGCGAAAAGTGAAAGGAACGGGGGGGTTATGTTCAATATTCATTTTCAATTCTCATGGGTGAGAAGAGAGAATAGATAAAAATCTAGTATATGGTGAAAAAATTGGGGGAATAAGAAGAAGAAATGTGAGAAGATGCCAAGACCACTCACGTAGCCCTTTCGGACGTCCGAGGGGGATTGGTGGTAGCTTGGATGCACATTAGTTGGTGTTCGACCGTAAAATCCTCCGCTGTAAAGGCCGCCGAGCCTCTCTGTTTCTCCATCCCTCTCTCGTCCGCTCTCGTCCATGGTGTGAGGAAAATGCCCAACGTCGAAATGAAACCGCTTATGCTGATAATGTGATGATTGTGCTTCGTGAACCCGTCACTAAAGTCGCATATCTCCTCCGTTTTTTCCCCTCATGCGAATGACCCCGAGGCCATGGCTGATGTCCCTCTCCCCCGGTCGTGTGAAGGGGAGAGGTCGACGATGAGCGTGGCGGAATCCGAAAGACGGTTCATCGGAATCGTCGGAGCAACGAGCCAAGCGCCGAAGCGGTTTCGCAGCTGGCGTGGCTTGATGATGAATGCTCCCGACGAGCTCCGGCCTGTCTCTTTTCCGTCCCACATGGCCTTGCGATGTCTTCTGGCTGGCCGCTTGGCCAATCCGGCGAAGCATCATGTTCTCAAAGGTCTAAGGGGGTTGTCAGTCCGCGTCGTGTGGAAGTGGGGTTGATATGGGTGCCGGTGACTTACGCGCAACCTTGAGGGGTGACGACGCCGAAGAAGCAGTCTCCAAACACCTGTTGGGCCGGCGGAATGACCTGGTTCTGGCGGACGGGGGTGATGACGACGCCGGCGCTGGCGAGCGACGCGCACAGCGTCGTCAGGATCGCGAGCGAGGCCTTCATCGTCGGTGGCTGCGAAGGATTCAGTCGGAGGGGTCGGGCGGGGTGGAAGGAGGCGGCTCTGGGGGTTCCGGCTGCCTGGTGGTTCGCGATCGTGGGCTCTTTGGCTGTGGTCCCCTTCTTCCTGTCCGATGGTCTCCTTTCTCTTTCTGGTCGGGTTTGTGGGCTTCCCCCCCTTTCTTCCTGTGTCCTCCCAGCGAGTGATTTGTCTTGGATTCGGGTTGCCTCCGTCACGGAACGTCGGACTAGCGACGATATATCGATTCTGGCGAGAGTAGCGGTGGAGGCGAGGTCGTATGTGCCGGAGATGCAGGAAAATGGGTGATAAGCGAAGGTGAAGGTTTATGGATTCAGACCAGCTGGACACGACGTGTGGTCAAGCACGGGGCGGGCGCTCGATGTAAATGAGAGTACGGGCGAGGTCCGGTATTGCCGCAGCGTGCAGGATTACGAGGGCTGGTATGTAAGAGGGATGCAGACACGAAGTTTAGAGAGTCTGTGATGAATTAGACTTTCTGTGGGTAGGAAAGGTGTGGGATGTCGGTGTGTTAAAAGAGCAGACGAGAGCAAAGTGCGTGTGCGTGTGTGGGTGAGTGCAGATCTCTTGGCGTATGTGCGGTACCGTGCGTTTTGCGTGAAGAACGTGTGGTTGGTTTGTTGGTTAGTTAGTTATATGGCGACGATGTTTTGGGATACAAGCGAGACGAGAGGAAGCAGGAGGAGGAGGAAGGAGGAAGAGAGAGTGTGCAGAGACCGGGTGGGAGAAAAAGAGGGACGCGGGTTTGTGATATCGGACGATGATGGGCTGTGACGAAACTCGTCTCGACAGGGGTTGTGCGGCATGTGGTACAATTTGGTGCAGGTTGAAGGGAGAGAACGCAAGGGGAGGGGGGGACAAGTCTCGGAGACGAGCGAGGATCCAGAACTTGGCCCGGCAGCCCTCCCAAGGCTACTACAGTGCCAAGCGGGCGAGTTTATTAGCCATCGATGCTAAGCATTCGAGGGGAACAGGGGCCATGGTTGAAGTCGCAGTCTCAAAAAGTTGAGACCACGGGGGGAGAACCCCCCTTTGGGAGTGGAGGACCGAGATGAGCGGGTGGAGTGTCAGGGTTTGAAACCCATTGCGGCGGTGCGCGGTTGCGGTGAGAGTAGGGCATGTAATGTAGGTCGGTGAGTGAGTATTATTGCGATTTCTTGGGTTTCGGCGTCTAGAACTCTTGGTGTATATTGACACGAGATTCGATGCCTCGGTCCAACGGTGAAGGGGGGGGACGTGATGTCTCACGGCTGCCGAGCGGTAGAGGAATAAGCGAGTTCGCGCCCCAAGCCCGTCGTACGGCGACCGGGCAAAAGAGAAACGAGACGAGAGCTCACGAGAAGAGACCGCGCAATCGTCAGAGGCTCCAGGTTCAGCGGAGCCAAGGACTCAAGGTTGTGCAAAGGTTGAGTAGCGGACGACTGGACGGGCTGCTCAGGTACGAAAAAGGGCTTTCGAGCTCCAGACGTTCTGGAACGGCGTTGAATGATCCCCCCAGGCAAAGCCAAAAACTGGATCGGGCAAGTGGGTGGCCGGGATGTCATCGAGGACAAGACGGCAAGCTCGGCGCCCGTACCCCCTCACTAACCCTTTTCTTCGCACTTTGGGGGTTGTGATTGGTTCGTGCAAGGGACATGCGACACGTCCGGAATTCGAAAGAGCGCCACGCCGGGGGCCATTCAGATTCGCTCCCTGGTGTGTGTACCGGGATGCTGTGGGACGAGCGTCTCGGACGGGACCGAAGATGCAAGGGAATTTTGATGACTGATGTAAATGATTGGTCAGGAGTGTGGGGAAAGAAAGAGGGGCATATGTGCTGCTTGAACCAATCATACTACCGGTACGCTAGCGGGGCAGGATCTGGGGTCAAGGGGAAAACTGTGAGTTGCAGCTGGCTGGCGGTTCGACAGTTTGGCAGCTTGGCACTACGCCACTACGGAGTACGATGACCTTCACCGAGACGGCGACGACAAGGTGAGACCCGGCTGATGCGACGTCGATGCACATGGCGCGCTGGAGAGGCGTGCCTGGCCGAACCAGGGGTTTCGCTGTCACTTTCGACGTTCGAGGTTGCCACAGAAAAGCCACAACCTCCCCCTCCCCCCCTAACAAAGTGAGAAGTCTCACACTGCGTGGTCTCAAGTTTCCACCCCGTTTGTGGCAGCGTGGCTCGATGGGATTATGGGATTCTGTCTTGGTGATCCCACTGCATTGACGGTCATCAGCCCATAATCACGCCCCCGCTCGTCCCGTCACCGATTCATCGACGCGATCCCTGGCGGTGATCTTGCAAAGACGTACGGCCGCGCATCGCTGGTGGGAGTCCAGACGTTTTGGCCTGGTCGTTCGTGGACCGCTGGCACGGCTGGGCGCGCCAACTTCAGACCGCGCCCTTGCTGATGCGGCGATGCCCAGCAGCTCGGCATACCAGACTTGACGGGAGAGCGCTCGGCGCGCACGTAGGGGAAGGAGGCTGAACGCGCGGCGGGTTTTGTCTGGACGAGGATGATCTGCTTGGAATCCAAGGGATGGGGGGGGGTTCGTCGTCGGCATCTGAAGCATCGTGGCGAACCTCGAAACGTGGCTTGCTGGGTGAGGTGAGGGGGCCGATGGCCATTACCGAACCCACACCAGCTTTTCATGTCGTTTCCAAGTCTGTTCCATCCAGCAAACGAGGAGCACGATTACCGCAGAACGTGGAGCGTTCCGGTGAGGTAATTCATTCTGTGTCCCAATCGCGCGCGGCGTGGACGGAAACCAATTGCCGGGCGATTTCGACCGGGTCATACCCTGGTTCGATGACGGAGGATTCCTGGCCTCCAATGCAGGTCATAGCCGTTTTCTCTTCTCCTCCCCCCTTCTTCTTTCTTTCTTGCACGAGCCGTACGGCACGAGCCAGTCGGCACGAGCCAGTTTGCCGGATGAGGATTCGTCTTTTCTGACATTGCCATGCTGACTCTCTCTCACCTGCGGCTCTGCAGTCCCGGTCCGCCCGTCCATCCCCTCGATCGGGCTGGGTGGTTGTTTTGCCCGGTGCCATTGCGCTGATGTTTTTGATATGCGACGCGGATTAAGGACACCGTACATCTCCCGCGCAGGTTCCCTCCTTCGCATCACGTCGCGGAAGGGAACGCCTCCCCCCTGCGGATGTGCCCGTCGAATGATATCCGCACGATGCGGCGAGGACACCCCCAGGCTTTGAAGTGGAACGCCGTGCTGCGTTGGCCGAGACCTGTCTTGGTGCGGCGGGCCGGCTGTTGCACAATGTCTCTTCAGGGCATGTAACGCAGGTATCGCGGCACGTTTGGCCGCGCGCCCCAACGACGGGACCATACATTGTTTCCAGACGTCGAGGGTCGTGCCCCGAGTCATTGGCCGCGTACGCGCCAGCCACTGTGCCGTGAGCGCGTGAGTCCGTCATACTTCGTCCTTCGACCATGCCCGGCTGATCCCTCCCGACGTCATAATGCACCCGGTCCGAGCTCGTAACAGATGCCGCTGGGGACGTTCGGCGTCCCTGGCAAGATTCCGGAACCACTGCGGCGGTCTCTTTATATTTGGGTTATTACCGTGCCTGATATAGTCCGGGGCTGCAGATCCCTCTTCTTCGTCGGACAACTGATATATACGGTTGCCGCCCGGCTATCGACAGGGAGATATCTCACAAGACTCCGCGGCACGGCGACCCCGCCGGACATTTTCGCACGCTGTAGGCAACCACTAGCGACGGCGTTCCAAGGCCGTTAACAGTCGTGGTTCTGCCGCAAACCCCTTGCGAGACGGCATTGACGCGGCTCGCCTTCAGGCTTCCTCAAGGCCGCAATTCTCGCTTCCTATTCTATTGCTCTCGTGAGAATAGTGACACGTGCTGCCGGAGCCATTGGTTCCGGCATGGCCACGGCTGAGCCATTCGCAGGTCGCCGTGCCTACAGCGATCGATGTAAGCGGACCAAAGACGTAAATCGAAGGTTTCCGAGCGTTGTCCTGGGTTCTCCTGTGCTTCAGGAGAGACCCCAGCGCGTGGGAAACGACGGAAGCAAGTAGTAATCAGTCATTGTGGACCGGCCGTTTCAAGTTGAGGAAAGAATCGACACCGCTGTGAGTGTCATCATCCGATTGTTGATAACTTTCCCATCCACTCGAGGCAATGGTGGCTTCGGTGCGTTTCGGGGTGCTACACTGCTCGTACATCGAGAACTGTCCAGGTCACGTTACTGTCATTGCTGGATACAAGTCCTCGAAAGTGAGAGTTTGAGAACTTTTCGGAACTCGATTCGCTCAGCGTTCGGTTTCTAAGCGATATGTTCCGTACGTCATCGCATTCTCCAGGCCAAGTGCTTTTAACGTGTCACGTGTATCATAACTACTCGGCCTACGAATTTGCGGGCATTCCTTTGGGCTATATGCCATAAGAAATGCTACACTTCTGCCGTCTGGGCCTCTGTCACACGATGACGAGATCCTACTTGGCTTCACGCCCTCTGAGCCTTACATGTTCCAGAATGTTACGAGCTTGGGACCTAGTCCCTTCCCCTTCTTCCAACAGCGGACGAAATTCTGGCAGGAAGGCACTATTTGTCGTCTGGTTCACAGTTCCTCTATTGTTTTTGCCATGCAGCTTCATCGACCGCCTCGACCACGATGGTCTTGTATTCGATGACTTACTGTGGTTGGTGTTGTTCTCTCTGCGCCTGTTTCATTGCGCCGAGAATACATGTAATCATAAAGCAAAGGACCGGCCGATATCCTGATTAGATGGCGTGCATGTTAACGTTCGACGGAGACAGATCTCGAATTCAACAACCGACAAGCAACGACTACTTCCCCACTAGCCTGTCTGTATGGAAAAGTGCACGCTGAAGTTGCCAAGAAAGCTACTAAATGTGAGTCTGCTCGGCCTTGCCTGTAGCTTCAATAGGCTCAATATAGGCTCAACACGTTGGTGGATGCTATGACCCAGTTGATTGCGGTCCATGTTGCTTTTCGCTCCCTGTCTCTCTTGTGACCCTTCTCTTTTGAACCGTGTCAGCATTTTATCTTTCAGGTTCAGATTTTCGCCGGTTTACTGGCCGATCATGAACGGGCAATGTAAAAAGAGGTTTCATTGTACCCGTGTTCACGTCACCTTAATAAATCAAGTTGAACTAGCCCATGTCATAAGATGCCTTCCCCCTGGCGCAACGAGTTCGTCTGTATGAGGTTGTTTGGATACACCAGTTCTTACTGTCTCAGACCGCCGCCTGCGTTCTCATTACGGGCGTTGTTGGGTTCAGTTCTACCATGGCACGGCAGAAATTGGCAGGTCAATCATGCTGTGGCAATTGTGTTGTAACGATGATCAAAACCAGCCCCTTTCCTGTATCCTCCTTCACTCGCCTCACCCCCTCGTCCTAGAAACTCATTGTAGTGTTTGTGACAAATTTTAGGAGACTAAAAGATTGCAAAGACCCTCCACCCCACCCTCATCACCCTCGCCGCCATCAACGCAACGAGAGAAAGCCCGTATACGAGACCAGTGAACAGTACCAGACCCCAATAGTCCCCTTTCTGAGCCGCAATGATTTCGCCTGCCACGGGAATGTTAAACAAACAGGAAAGGGAGGCCACGGTGTATGCCGTCGCGTGGTACCGTCCGTAGTTTTCCGTCTTGCAAAGCTTCGCAATGCAAACGGGGCTGATGCTGATGTTGTTGCCGCTGGCGAACCCGAACAGTATGACAAAAAGGACGATGCCGGCCATGGAAGACCCCGCAGGCAGCCATACCGCCAAACAAGCAACAAGGCTCAGAACAACAGCCAAAATGTTCGAGTTGAACGGCCCGGCGACGTCACCGAACCAGCCGGCCAGCACGCGCCCAGCCACACTCCCTGCGTTGAGTATAGTCGGGATCTGGTACGCGAAGTCGCGGTCGAAACCCCTGCTGAGTGCGTAGCTCGAGATGTAGGTCAGCGGGATGAAGAGCGACCATTCGAGGAGCATGATTCCAAGCGTAGTCACGGCGAAGACCGGCTCGCGCAGGATGCGGACATCAGGGTGAGGCGAGGCGTTCGGGGCCGGAGGCAGCCGTCTGTCGATGAGCAAGGTCGCCGCGCCACAGAAGACGAGGACAGTGAATCCGACGGTGCGAATGGCCCATGCCCAACCTGCGCGTTCGAACAGCACGCGGAGCACTATCGGGTAGATGATGCCGCCGAAACAGCCTCCGGTGGAAGCAATGCCCGTGGCGAGGCCGCGGCGGTGATAAAACCAGTGCCCGACCGCGGCGAAAGACGGCGTGAACAGCATGGAGGCGCCGATCCCGTTGAGGACTCCAAAGACCAGGATGAAGTGCCAAAACTCTAATAGAATTGTTGTTAAAGAGCAAGTTTGAATACGCAATCCGGGGTCAAGAAGAACAAGAACGTACTAGTAGAGATGCTCAACAACATCTGGGACGCGACGACGCAGACGGTTCCGCCCAGGATCAGCCACCTCGGTCCGTACTTGTCGAAAATAGGACCGACGTAGATACCGCAGAAGAAAAGGAGGAAAGTATACAAAGAAAAGATCCATCCGATAGTGCCTTCGCTGTAGCCTTCCAGTTGATGGGCGCTGACATAGGCGTGGATCGTCGCGATGGTGTTGGTGATCCCAAGAGCCGAGAAGGACGCAAACCAAGAGCCTAGCACAACCAACCAGGCTCGCAGGCCGCCTTCTGGGTATTCATCTGCTGGGTTTGGAGGCTCTTGTTCGACTGCCGGGTTAGTCTGTAACTCTTCCTGCCCTGCTTCGTCTTTATCATGGACGGTCAGGTCTCCCTGCGCCGAAGGACTCGAATGCTGCAACTGAACTACGGGTGTTGTTGTCCCTGGGTCGAGTACAGAGACGGGTAGCTGTACTGACATGATCGCGGGCTCTTCCGAGACGGAAGCACAGATCAGTATAGGAGAATTGCGACAAGTTTAGGTGTTTATGGCAACATGAACAGTAGAAAGTCGGCGTGCTTTAGATCACGTACAGTGGTACCAACCAAAGACTAACCACGTCGTGTTCAATCCGAGTGAAGCATCCCTATATCTATGGCTCAGAGGATGGAAGAAATGGAGTCCCCGATTCTTATCGTCTGGGACTTTAATTTCCTGGACTTTTCTACAAATTGACGCTTTGCTGCAAGCCCATGTCTACCACGCCCTACACTTGACATAGCACCAGCTTTAGACCCAGACCCGCTCGCTACTTGACCATTTATCCTGACAAATAGCTTTGCTGTTATAAAAACGATTGGATCTCCTTTTTCCCTCTCTCTGCTGGAACGAGCGTATCCCGCCTCGGAAGCTCCGCTCATCGGCATCGGCCTCGGCTCCGGCTTACCTACGGTGTGACAATCGGCGCTGAGTGGTCCACATTTTCTCGTGGTTGGTGAGGGGGAAGCCGAAAGGTTGTTTGAACATCAGTCGGCTCCCTGCTCGCTCGACCCGCGCTGACTCAATCACCAGCAACTGCAGGAAATACGACCGGCACTTGAAAAGACGACGGTACATCGTCCCGGAGCGATGCTGCTTCATATACTCCAGTGCCTCCAAGGCACGCCGAAGGCTTCAACCCTCATTTGTGCGGTTGTGGCCTTCGTCCTTCCGATAAGTCTCGTCGTTGGATTCATCCTCCACAATGGAGACACCGCCTCGAAGACGAGGAAGTTGCGGCACCTGGGGAAACTCGGCTCGTCCGCCAGCAACATGGCGGACCAGTATGACTCCAAGTACGACGCACCAGAGGGAGCCAAGACCGAAGGACCGATCCGCATCAAGTCCATCTATATCCATCCGATCAAGTCTTGCGGCTTTATCGAGGTAAACCGGGCCTTGCTTACCAAGACCGGGTTTATGTATGACAGGTGCTTCGCCTTCGCTACAGAGGTCGCCGATCCAGATTCCGGGACGGTGTCGTGGAAGTTCATCAGCCAGCGCACCAAGCCACAGATGTGTCATATCAGGACCGAGATCTGGCTGCCACGGAAGGATGGCGACCAGAACGACCCGCTGGTTCAGGCTGGCGGGTGTGTCGTAGTGACATTCCCGGACCCGGATCCCGCAAGCTGGGCTCGACGACTCGAGACATTTCTTCACACGCGGAGTCCGTCGGCAAAGCCGGAAGCCTCATTCATCGTGCCTCTCCAACCGACACCCGTTCTGGTAGACGAATTCGGCATCAACCTCAAGACATTTGGCATCCACGCCCGGGACGCCAGAGGCCTCGACATGGGCAAAGTGCCCTCCGTCGCAGCAGCCCTGCCGAAACTGAAGAAGTTCCTAGCGATCCCCGAGAAGCGGGGCCTCACGCTCACAAGATGCACCCCCGACACCCTGACGCGCACCGACAGAAACCTGGCGCCGCTCGAATACATCGGCTCGCCGGCAGTCCACGGCTACACCGATCAACAACCGGTCAACCTCAACAGCCTGTCGTCGGTCCACGCCGTATCGGCCCTCCTACCGCCCGTGAACCAGCCCCTGGACGCCCTCCGCTTCCGCGCGAACCTCTGGATCACGGGTGCCCCGGCTTTTGCGGAAGAAACCTGGAAACGCTATCGCATACTGCCCAGGGGCACGAGCACGGAGCCTCGGGCCGATGTGTCGCCGAAGCTGTCAGTCGTCTGCCGGACGTCACGGTGCACGATGCCCAACGTCAACCTGGGAACGGGAACCTTCGATTCGGAGGTCCCGTCTGCGGGCAAGAAAAGGGGTAAACCGCAGCCCAGCACGACGTTGATAGAGCACCGCACCCCGGAGACCGGAAATCCAAAGGCACTGGGGTACATTGGGATGCATTGCGTGCCTGAGGACCACGACATGGAAGACGCTGTGAAACAGGGGCAGGGGTTGTATGTTGAGGTTGGCGATGAGATTGAGGTCCTCGAGACAGGGGAGCATTTGTACGGATCTACTGGCAACGACTACTGAGTGGTCAAGAGCTTGGTATCAAGTTAAAGATAGCACCAATCATGAAATCGCAATGCAGTGAACAAGCCGGGGTGGCGTTCATTGTGGTAATACCAACAAGTTAATTGCAACATTCGCGTACCACCCGGTTGCTTACGCCTTGGAACATGTAAGCTGACTGACACCTATATTTCCCCCGACCATCGAGCTGTACCAAAGCTTTGAAGAAATTCTAGCTGTCGAGGACTTCTGGAATGATCGGTTCACGTCTCGAGCCACTTGCGCCATCACGCTCATGGTTTAGGACCGTGAATGGAGCCTGAGTTCTTCTTGCTCGTTATTGAGACGAGAAATCCGAGGCCTGATCTATGCCCATTCAGGGACATAACAAGCAAGTGGCACGTCTCAAGGTGAACAGGACTCTAGTGTATGAAGGGGCAAGCTTACCGCTTCGATGAAGAACGGTTGCCAGCGATCTACAACTGGCCTCCAGGAGGTAGCTCAAGGAACCTTGAGTATGTGCGAGCATTCCATTGATGGAAATTTCGGGATAGGAACCCACCGCTCCTTCCAACCTAGACTACCCGTGTATGTCTTGTCTATTGCCAAGTTCTATCTCTATCACCGTCTTTGCCCTAGGAACTCTCAGCCTCATCCATCATCTTCCGCTCAACTCCTTATAGCGGCTCTCTCTTCTCGTCTCTTCAATTCACACCCTAACACCAACCTCTCCTAGCACCCACCTAGGTCCCAATCCTTTCCACTTCTCTACGATCTCCCCCTCCGAAGCCCACACAACTCCCAACATCCCCGCCGCGTTCACGCCAGCCCCGCCGACAACGGCCCTGACCCTCGGGATAACCACCATCCACCTCCCGCTCAGAATCACATTGTGAGGCACCGCCACCCCCCTCCCGTTGCCGTCTTCTCTGACCGCCTCCTCTCGTCCCGGGAACAACTCCGTCGCCTGCCGCAGCATCCGCCTGTACTCTGCCGCGAGCTCGGCCGCCGCGGATTCGGAGAAGCGGTGGACAAAGTACCGGAACGGCGGCTGTTGCTCCCCTCCCGCTGAGGTCTTCGACCCGACCGTATCAGGCCACAGCGGGATGGCTTCGGGCGCGGGTATGACCTGCATGTGCTTGTGAAGCCGACTGCAGCCGCCCTCTTTGCCGCAGTTGAAAATGACCAAGTACTCCTGTCCGCTGTCTCCCTCTTCGCCCTCGCCCTTTCCGTCACCACCTTCACGTTTCCTGCCACGGTTCAACCCCTTGAGCACCGTCCTCGCAGCCCCCAGGTCCGACTCATCCAACCCCTCAAACTGCCTCCTACGTCCATCATTCGTTAGGAGCAACAGGTGCGGCCTGTACGCGCAGAACTTATTGAACATGAGCACGTGCGTCCCCCGGACGGGGGCGACTTCGTACCCTGCGATGCTGATGTCTCCCCCCGGGAGGCAGCCGTCTTCGTCGAATTCGATTTTGCTCCGGCCTGTTTTGCTGCTAGTGGTATCCTTGCTGGTATCGGCATCGGCGTCATCCAGGTCCGTATTATCCTCCACGGCGGCGGGCTTGCTCTTCAACGCAGACGTGAGACGGAACTCCAACTGACGACACCGTCAGCTACAGGGTTCGACCTCCTCAGGCTTCCATGTTTCCTCCCATTGGCGCCGTCGCAAATGTTCTGTCGCGATCGAATAACAAGTGTCTACCCAGCCGCTCCCACAGGAGCAGACCTCAGCCGGCAAGATAGATTCCAGGAACCCCGAGTATGAGAGTGTGAGGAGAATGCAGGAGAGGCAACGCACCTTGAACCCATCGTCCTCGTGGTATACCCTCTCCATATCCTCAGCGTACAAAACCGTTCCATCCTCGACGAGCTTATCGAACCGCGCGAGGACTGCGGCCTCGTCTATGGCGGTTGAGCCCATCTTCGAGTTCCAGATACACCGGCGGCTTTTCGAACTCGTATGCCAAGAATGGAACCAAAGTAGAAGTCACTTGTAGTATCTTGTATTTTGCGACGTTTCAGAAGCCCTTTAAATGGCTGCATTTGCGAGTTGAAGTTGCAGCTGCAATCGAAGCCATAGAACCTCAACCTCAAACCAAAGCCGGTTATTTGCCGGCACAAATGACGACATCAGAACCCCCCGTTTGCAGGTGCACCTCGCGTCACTGAACCCAGCAGCATGTCTCTTCCTCTCCCTTGACTCGTCTGGGCTATGGAGCGGTCACATGAGAAATGTTGTACTTGATGCTATTAAGATTGAGTATCAACCGCATGCGTTACTCCGCATGGCTTAGGTTTCAAAGGTATTATACTACAATTGCCACCCGCCGTTTCTCCTCATTTCCAGCATGGCGGACATCCCTGACGCTATCATCGACTCGTCAACTGATTTCAGACGCTCTGTAGCCGTGCCTTTTCTCGCCCTTGGCTCTTATCGCACTCCGTGTCCCCATGTATCATATCCTTCTCAACATGGCTCGTCCAGCTCCCCCCCGAGGTGTCACAATTACGCAGGAGGAACGGGGGCGGCGGGACCGGTGCCGGTCGCGACGCCTCTCTGGGCGGGGGGAGGCAGGAAAAGGGGCAGGTAGCTGACGGCAAGAGCCATGACTGCGTCTCTTTGTCAGTGTCCGTCCTAGAGATTGCCAACAAGGTGAACGGGGGCGGAACCTACCAGACATGCCGACGGAGAAGTAGCCCGGTGTCGCGGAGCTCTTCTTGGTCTCCTCGCTCTCGCCGAGCCAGGTCTGGATGCTGAAGACAACAGAGGCCCTGCGACATGTTCGTGTCAGTGAGATGTCGGGGTTCACGAATTATCGTGATGTTGTCGTCCGCCGCAGCTCGTCGCAACGGCGGCGGATGCGATGGAGGGCCAATCAGCGGGGAGTCTGGGTGATGCATACCATCCGATGAACTTGTTGCGCGTAAGCATGGCAGCCATTGGCAGGGTGGAGGAAAGCGTCGAGGACAGCTCAGTGTTGTCGCCCTTGGCCCTGGGCTCCTGATAGGGGACGACTGCGAGAGGGGTTTCAATTAGCCATTGCTATCCGCGACGAAAGGGGCGATTGCGGCATACTCAGGTCCGGCCGACGCATATCCCGCTTCGACGCCATTATGAAATTGATGATGATGTACTGTGCAACGGACGTGAGAACGACGGGGCTGTGGGAGGGGAACAACTGAGGTGCGTCGCTAGATTGGACCTCCACGATCTGGCAACGCGAATGAAGCTCTCCCCAGTGACGGCGCAATTACAAAAGTTGAGGCCTTGGATTTGAGGCAGACACAAGCGACCCCAAGAGCTGGAGAAGGAACACTGCACTGTGAATCCAATCCGGCCGATGCCCCGCTGACACCCAGCCGACGACACGTTTTCCCATGTGGTCACACCCCGGGGGTGGCCCGCAGGAGCCGTCAAGCGGCCCCTCCGATCCGCCCCACGGACCGATCTGACAAGTTGCACGCTTGTGCCCTCACGCTCGATGCTGATCGCTCAGTTACCAAGAGACGTGGGTTCCAATGACGAGAAAACCTGAGACCAGATGGGATCGTCGTCTGCTCAGTGCGAGGCTTGTGTACCGGCCGACGGGCTGGCTCAACAAAGGCGTTGGGTTCGTCCTGGTTATAGACATCCATCTTCACGAATACGCGGGCGATGCAAAGTTGATGCGCGGCTGCGGTCAAATTTCATAGTTGGAATGCTATGAAAGATGGGCGAAATACGTGGGACCCTTCGAGCGTCGTGAACCCTGGAGACTCTAGTGGCCGGTTCTGTGGGGCATCGGAAGTTGCGGCGAACGGAGGGTCCTGACAAAACGGCAAGGCGAGTCGCATATTGTTCTTCGGCGCCCTCTCCGTGGCAATCATTCGCGGTAGACTTGCTGGCGTTTCTTTGGTGTATTGCTCCCTCCCTTCCCTTGCACCTTACGAAGGTCCGCTATCCGGCGCGGAAAGTCTCGTCATCTGCGGGCCAAATGCAGCCGTGAGATGACACCAGGCCGGCTGGTCGGTCTGCAGGCACAGCGGCCTACAGCTATTCCCCCACACGGGGGTCCAGGGGGGCCTGCACAAGGACCTGAGCCGGTTGGAAATTCGGAAAGAAGGTTCGGCGTTCTCTGGCAGTCTCTGGAGGAAGGATACGTGATAGCAGGCGGAAAGCCAAAGCAAGGCCTCCAGCCGGCATCGTCTTGACTCTGTTTGACCTACCGTTACCGGGCGCCAACAGCGCCCCAATCAGGCCAGGTACGGCACTTCGGCGGCGGATGTCTAGCTTGATGACGGGTCACACGAGAGGAGGTCGTGTCGCCTCAAGGGATTTCTGAGGGGCTATCGCATCGCATCGCATCGTGTGTTTCTGGTGCTCATCAAATGCTCGATGGCCCCCTTTTGCCAGGCTACATAATCACGACGGTTGGAGGCGAATCGCATGCAGCAAGATGACAGATTGCGTGACACGCGGGCGGCGATTCAGCCATCGAGAGACAAGGGAACAAGGTGCCGCGGCGGTGCCACGACGGTCCGGTGCCTGGTCTGGAGTATCGGTAGAGCAAAAAGACCGACGTGGTTCGGCACGTTTTTGGTTCGCCAAAGCAGATCAACTTCACGAAAGTTTGAATAAGGGGAAGGGAGTTGGGACAACGGACCAGGATCACGATGGATAAAAACCGAGTGGGATATAGCGCCGTGCTTCTGAAAGTGGTTGGGGATTCCCAACCCTGGGAGGGGCAGAGTTGGGTTGGCTTTGATTCCCTAGAAAAGTCTGGACGAAACGCGGGAAAAGTAAGGCCGGTCTTTGGTGCTGACGGGGGACATGGCCCCGCCGTTTCCACGCGAATACCGTGCCCTCGTCCTCGTCTTTCGTCTTGCACCACCTGTTCGGGAAGAACGGGCTGATGGGACGGAGACGAGACAAAACACGCGAGGGTTGTCAGAAGGGGTAAGCCAGATGCAACAGATAGAGACGAGGCACAAGACTCGAAGCGAGAGTGTCGGACACAAATGGATGGCGATGCGTCGTGGTTCGGTTGAAGATGGTGGCTGGCGTTTGGGAAGCGCAAGATCCCAAAGTGGCAGCCACGATGCAAGTGGGCAGCTATAGGGGGCATGGGGGCACGATTGGATAGGCTAATAAGAGGTTGAAAGGGCCAGGCCAGGCCGGGCGGTGGGAGCAGACGGACAGTCCTGCGTCTTGGGGGTTTCTTCCGGGTGCAGGGTGCAGGATGCAGGATGCAGCAGCAGCAGCAGCGGCAGCAGCAGCAGAAGACCGACAGCCTATTCCGGCTTATCCTCTCCGCCTTCCGCCTGGGATGTGTGGTGCGTGATGCCTTTCCATCCCAGCAGTATGGTTTGCCGAGAAAGAGTTGAGGAGGGGAGACGGGCGGGCGGGGGGGCCGGGTCTCGAGGTGGTTGCTGCTGCTTGGAGCCTTGAGAGTGTGTTTCCAGCCGGTCCATGTCAGCAATCGGCCGAGGTGTGGATTGCCATTGGGCTATTTCAGTACGCTTCGGTGTGTCGTGGTGGTTCTCGGAGATATCAAAGGTTGAGGCTTCCGGTAAGAACAGTACTCATCGTTCGCGATGGCTTTTATCAATAACCTCACGTCTCGTGTCCTTTTGCCTTTCCCTGCCGCTGGGATGCCCCAGCCGGTCTCGTTCGGTTCGGAACTGGAGAGGAAACGAGACGAGGGGACCAGCAGGCGGACGGGGGTGGGCGAATCAGCGAGGCGGCATTTGGTTGGACAAACCAATGAGACGGAGGAAACCCACGTTACGCTTACAGAACTGTCCTGGGTTGGCTGAGAGGCGACCTTGCCCGTCCGGGCTTGGCGTGGGCTTGGCCTCGGGGCGATGGCAATTGGTTCGGTTCGCGGGCTTGCGGTTTCCGTTCCTAGGCCGTCGCGTTTGCTCTGCCTGTCGTCCTGCGGCCTGGCCTAGTCACCACGGAGAAGCACCTACGAAACCCTGCCAGTGTCTTTCCACCGCCTTGTTGCACCGGGACTGCAACTCACTAATTGTCGTTGTCCGAACATGAAGTCGGAGTACGATGCGTTGCTTGCCTGCCGTGGCCTGGCCTCTTCTTGCTTGAAAGCGACCCGGTGCACTTGGTCGCTCGATCGGACCCGAGGCCGCAGAGCTGGGCAGCCAGGAGGGTCAGTCAGGTCGAAGACGAACGACGGCGGACAGACACAGTCTCTGCGCTTATCGGGAGCTTCCCGAAACTTGGCGCGACTCCTCGACCGTGAACCCTCCTGTTTCGGAGAAAGTCCCTATCCAACATTACCTTTTCAAGCTACCGGGTACGGATGCCCTGCTCTCTCATACTCGTGATGACGGGATCCAACTGAGGCTCCCATCTCCATGTGTCCCCCAAGTCCCAAACAAGCAGAAAAAAAGTCCCGCTCCATGGAACCGCAGATCTCATCGCTCCCGCCCCACGACTAGAGCAATCTAGTTGCTGCTCCCTCACACTCGCACGCAGTCAGGTCGTGCTTCTCGCACCCCCCACCCATCCCACAGGCCTTCTCTCTCACACGCCACACACCGCGCACACCACACCCTCCGTCCCCGGGTGTTGCTTTCCCTTTCCCATTCCTGTTACCCGTATCATTCTCCATTCCCCATTCCTAGCCTGGATTCGGACTGATCTCCTGCTGGGCCGAACTGAGCCAAGGCACGCTTACCCTGTCGCCGCCGCCGCCGCCGCCGCCGCCGTCGCCGCTGTCTTCTTAGACCCTCCTGCTGTGTGCTGTGGTATTCTCAGTTCCTCCCGCACCCGATGACCACTGCGCTGCACTCGCTGCCTGCACCCACTCATTCACACATGCCCCCTGTGTGTCTCCCTCGCACCACATAACCTTTGAGACTCTACCTCGACGACAGGAGCGCGCTACGACTTTCTCCGCTCTCCTCCTCTTCTTTCTTGTACAACTCTGATCTCTCGACTCGCATCGTTGTCGCAGGACCCCTCCTCGACGTCAAAACCCCTTCTTGCGAGTCGGAAATTCCCAACACCGCAACAACATTTCGAGCGGGCCGTCGCGAGTCATCTGACATCTACGAACCTGGCAGACGCGGGAACCTTCGGAGATACTGCGCCCCGTTCGCTGTATCCGTACGAAATACTATCCGCGCGCACTTTGCAACCCTACTAGTAGGTGACCAACCCGCCTGCTGCTGCCCTGGGGGGCCTGCACCGACCCTTCTAAGCCGCAAACCGCACCTGCACCCGACCGCTGCACAGATAGCGCGGCTGACGCCGTCAGATCCCCGACATCAATCCGTCGACAGATTGTTCCCCCTTCCATCTCTGCCTCCCGTCTCCAGAGTCCACACATCGTAAGCCCGCTGGCATCACGGCATCGCGAACCTCCCCCGACTTTTCCCTCCCCTTCCTCCCCCGTCCGCCCACTGCAACAAACATCACCTGAGAACCTAGCAATGTCGCCTCGGGACTTCCGCCTGCGATGACCTCTCGGACCCCAATGGGCGTCCAGCCGCGACCGCCCCAGCAGCGAACTCTGAGCAGCTCGGGCTTGTCGGTCCAACGGCCAACTCATCAACGCACCCTGTCCGCCCAGTATCTGCCCCAGTCGCCCGTTCGAAAGGACAACCTGATCGACCTGACGGGCGATGCCAACGATGCCGCCGTCGCTCAGAACAGGTATGGCACCCTGCCGCGGAGGGGAGGCTCTCGCCTCAAGCTCGAGTTGTCCAACGACGCCATGCTCGCGCAGCACCCCGTCACCGAGTCCCCAAAGACTCTCACGCCGTCCCGCCTCATGCCCAAGAACGACTCCTCAAACCTGACCGATATGAGCTCGCCCGCCTCGGCCAAGGGCCAGCCCGTCGACGCAGACAACCCGCCGATGCCCATGCCGAAACGCCGTCCGCGATTCGTCGTCCCCGCCGCCGTCAAAGATACCCCTGCATCCGCCGTCGCAATCAAGAAGGACGGCCGCCCGAAGCCATGGCACTTCGAAACCCCTGCTGTCGCTCCTCGATTTGCGCCCTTTGGCAAGCCGCGGGGCGACGCGACGAACAAACCAGGCTTCGGCGGCTCGGGCGCGGCGCGCGCGACACCGCAGAGCTCGGCCATGCCGACTTCTTTCCGTGGAAGGGAAACCACCCCGAAGATCAATACTCCGAATTCGTCATCAAGAGTGGCTATTACGACAAACCTCCGGCCTCCTCCGCAACAGAAACCTCCTCCGCCAAGGCCGCGCTGTTCCCTGCCCTTAAGCACAAGAGCGGGCTTAACCTGCTGTCCAACATTTTCGTCGGCGTCTTGAATCAAAGGAAGCTGAACGGCCAGATCTCGTCGCCTTCGACGTTCAAGCCGCCACCGCGCGTCACACTCACCGACACCAAGCGAGAAATGTGGCTCAGGGACTTGGCGAACCCGTCGATATCGTTGCGCCGACTGAGCCGAACCATTCCCCATGGTATCAGGGGTAAGGTGTTGCTGGACCACTGCCTCAACAAGAACGTCCCGACGGAAAGAGCTGTCTGGCTGGTCAAGTGTGTTGGCGCCAACGAGATCCGAGCATTCAAGAGAAAAGGAAACGGCCCAGGCCCGTTTGTGCTCGGTGGTGAAGCGAAGTGGCTAAGAGACTGGACCGTATTCGTGGAACAGTTTGTCGAAGGGGTCTCGACGGCTTTTGGCGACAACGACTGGAAAGCCAAGGTCCAATACGCGTAAGTTCCTGTGGCCAATCACCCGCTCAATAGCTGACCGTGCTACAGCATCCGACTGGCGACACATCTCTACGCGGAGCAGCTACTCGACCGCGACCACTACATGGATTGGCTTGTCTCTGGGCTCGAGAACTCTACACAATCGAAGCTGCCCATGTGGATACTGATCACGCAGATCTACTGGAAAGACTTGCTTCGTTTGAGACGGTATGGCCGACGACTAGTGAATGCGCTGCTCGGCCATCTCCATACGGTACGTTCGTCCGCGCCCTTGCTCGGCCCGTAGCTAACCCTTTCAGATACACAACGACCCCGACCGCGACATCCTCGCCCAGCTATCGACAAGGTTAACCTCTCTGCTCACCCCCCTGTTGTCAGCGCATCCAGACAACTTCGTGTCACCTGCAACATGGTTCAAATACAGGGACGCTCTGCTTGCGTCTATCCCCATCGACCACGAGTTCGCGCACGACGCATTTAGATCGATCAACATTAGAAACGAGCAGCTGGTCGCTTCGGCCAGCAACTCGCAGCCGGCAAACCGCCAAATACTCGTCAAGCATCTCGACACTACATTCGCGTCGCTATACAGCCCTGACTTGGCCGCGCAGTGTTGGGCTGTGAGCGAGGATAAGGGCATGATCGTGCGGACGTTGCTGGAGTGGTGCACCTCGCCTCACCGGCCAGGCGCTGCGAAGGTCTACATTACTGCCAGTCTTCTCAGGGCCTGGGTGGCAGCCGGAGTCGACGTGACGACAGCCGTTCTCGAGTTTCTCGGCAACAACCCGCCAACAGAAACGAATTCGAAGAGGGTTTCCACAAGCTCGTGTCGGAAATAGTGCGCTCGGGGGATTTTCAGCTTCAGGGGTACATTTTCTGGCTCATTGCCAGGGGCGGCCTCCGGAAGCCGGCCGACACCGAAGCTGATGGCTCCTGCGCGACAAGGTTACTGGTGAACCTGCCCCTGCATGCTTTGAACTCGTCTGCCCTGGCGACCAGAGCGAGTCTTCTTCGGCGCGCGGCTTACGACGTCAACGACGAGGCGGAAGACATCAACACGGCACTAAAGTGCCTTGAGCATGCTCTGGGACTGCCCCTCCCCCCGGGAGATCCGATGCTTCAACGGAAGCCCGTACCGGTGGGTAAGCTTTGCCGGCTGATTGCCAACAGCAACCGAGCTCTCCAAACCGAGGTGGGAGCCAGGCTTCTGCAGATATTCACGACCGAGGTCATGATGACGAAGAATGGCCCGCAGTTCTCTCCGGCCATGTTAAACTTTGCCCGTGCCGTCCTCGAGGCGGCCGCCGACTTCTCGGTCCTTGCCGAGATCGTCAAGATGGTAGCGCGGACCTCCAATCCCGAGATCCTCGCGTCCTGCGCCGACACTCTCAACGTGCATCTGCCAACGTTCGCTGCGCTGGGTGCGGCCAAAGAACTGTTCGACTTCTTGATGGAAAGGTTGAAGGCCGTCAGCGAGGAGCAAGGTCCTGCTGCGCGACCTCTGTTGGCATCCCTTGCGAATCTTGCGGCCCGGCTGCCTGGGTTCACGAACACGGCCGGGTACCTGCGCCAGCAGCTCCACCAGTGCGACCGCAACAACCCCATCGACGCCTGCTCGCCGGTATCCGACAACATGACGGCGCAGCTGCAGGACGCGGAGGGCGAACTGCACGAAGAAATTGAGAAGCTCCTGACGAGCGGGAACAGCGTGGATCGGCCGACGATGGATCGCCTTTTCCAGACTGTAGTCGGACGGCTGGAAGCCTGCTGGTCAAAGTCGCCAGACCGACAGCGTACTTACAGTGCACTCCTCGGAAGACTGCGCATCTTCGACACCCAACATTTCGATGTGCGCATGACCGACTGGGTTCACCACATCAGCGCGCTGAAGGCTCGTCCTGCTCTTGTAGACATTTATCCGCTGCTGATCAGCATGGGCTGTTTGACCCTGCCTATCATTCTCACGACGACATCGATTGACGCCGGCAAAATCGCGCTTCACTCAAACGGGCCGGCCAACAGCACCACGACCTACATCCAGGAGGTTCTTTACCTCACGACAATGCCTCTTGCGGCCAAGACTGCGCTGACCCCCGAAGAGACGTATCGGTTCTACATCCAGCAACAAGTGGCGCCACGTCAAACCCACAAGGACGTTGTGGTTCTTGTCAGAAACGCCTTGGTCGAGTACTCGAGGTTACAGGGAACTACCGACGTTTCGTTGCTGCCACTTGCGAAGCCGAGCTTCAGGGATTCTGTCCTGGAACTGCTCAAGTTCCTGGTGCTGCGGGATCCTCCTCTAGTTGCCCAGGCACTGGGCACCAAGACGTCCGAGCCAGCATTGACTAGTCTGTTTGCCCAGATTACGACCAAACTCCTGCTACCCGACGCCAGCGACGAGTCACCGCTGACGTTCGAAACCGTGCTGGAACTGGCCAACGAGTTCACCCTCCCCTTTTGCCAGCTCAAGTTGTCAATCGGCCTCACGGCGGACAGCACGACGAGCCCGGGAGGGGGCGAGCAGACCCTGACGCAGTTCGACATGTTCTCAAGGGCAATGGACCGCGCCGTGTCGGCCAACAACGTCATGTGGACCAGCATGCTGCCCTACTTGAGCGAGGAAATCACGGAGCACCTCAAGAAGCAGGCTCACCTGCGGTTTCTGGGGCTGTTTCCGTCGCAAAAGAATCCCCCAGCCTCTGATCCCCTCTCCCATGACAGCGTTCAGCTGGCAGGGAGCTTGCTGTCGGTTGTTGAGGCTATTCTGCGCGGTCGCCCAGCGGCCCGAACCTCGCAGCTCACTTCGGGCATGGTTGAGAAGTTGGCGGAGCTCTGGGAGATCCTCGCTGCCGGGGACGATGACAAGAGAGAGCTTCGGGCCTCGATACTCCGGTATTGGCTTCCGGCGTTGCTGCGATTCATCACGCTCCACACGACCGCCAACGAACCCGTGCATGCTCCGGCCCAAGCTCAGGCCGCCAACAACATGAAGCCGCCGGCCAATGCCGCAGCGTTTGAAATTCGGGCAAGGATCTTGGTTATCCTGTCTGGTCTCACCCTTGAGCTCGACAACTTGACGCTTCTAGACCCCCAGACTGGCCGGCTCCTGAGCCAGCAGGTGTTCGACCTGGCCCTGCTGCTGGTAGACACCTTGCCAGAAGACGCGCGCCTGCAATGCGTGCGAGTCTTGCTTACGGGTGGCACCATGCAGAACCCAGCTTCTTCGGACGCCCGCCTCCGGTACCTGTTCAGCCACATGCCTCCGCCGACGGAGCAGTTCGTGCTTGCCCACCGACAGCAACCGACAACACAACAAAACGGGCCGCCGAGACCAAAGATTCCAATCTCGATGCAAGGCACCGACAAACTTACGCCCTTCATCTACCGCAAGTGGGAGATGCTTAGCGAACCGACTCCCAATGTCGGAGAGAACGATACGGCCCTCAGCCTCACGCTTTTCGAGGCTATCAAGATCCAGTAGTCGTTTTGGAGAGGGTCTGAGTACGCAGACACAACACACACACACACACACACACACACGCACACACACACACACACACACATACACACAAATATTTCATTAGTCATTGCATAACGTTGGAGAAGAAACGGGAGGAATTTCATTTTTTATAGATACCAGTAGTGGTCCAGAATCGAAGAGTTGGTAGGATAGAATTACGGGTGGGTGGGGAAACGAGACGAAGTTTTGTTTTATTTTGATACCTGGTTGGGTGAAGGCAAAAGCCGGCGTCGGCTGGCTTTGGATAGAGAAGTGGAGGAGACTGGGGATTTGGGATGATTGTATCAGTGAGGCATGTGTTTTTCCTTTATCATGACAACAGCATATCAAACATGTTTATGACATACTTTATATACCTTTTCGTGCACCGTTGAATGTGAGAATATGAGTCTACGGTCTACGCGTGTTGACAGCAACGGTCTCAAGTCTAGTTAGCGGTAGCGATTCTTTCATATATTATTTTGTGCCTAAAGTTGTTTTACACCCGTGGCACGGCTGATTACTACCACACGGCACGAAAGTCCTCTTTGGACGTTGACATGGAAGTGTTCGAAACTGGGCCTAAGACACTGCTCGAATGCTCTGGAAGAGTCCGCTGGATTTGTGCTGCTGACCTTGCTGTAGCATTATACGGGGGATGTCAAAGGAGGTGTCGCGAGGATAAATCCCCGACTCGAGTTTCTTTTTGTGCCGTCCGTCTCTGGCTCGCTTGGCTTTTTTTTTTCTAACAAGATCACCTCCCAATGGACGGGTGAAGGGGACGAGAGTCCTCTGTGTGGTTGGTGAGCTCGACGATTTGTTGCTCTCAAGGGTACGAGGCGGACGCGGCGTGTCCCAGAGTATATTTGGGCTTCGGCCCCTGCAGCTGGCTCCTGCAACGCCCCGCGGACAGCACCGCGGACAGCACGGCGGACAAGAAGACGCAGGTGCGGGGACCTGTCCCAGGACACGGCGGCAGCGGTCGTGCACGTTGACCGCAAGACAGCGGGCCCGCTGGCGGGTTGTGCACGTGCGTCGAGAGACGTTGATCGCGGTGAGGGCGAGTGGGAAGGCCATGTTTCGTTACCCTCCGGCGGGGTTATTCATGGACATGCCGGACGGCCGTGTGGTATTGGCGGACGGGCTCTCCGACGTTTGAATCTCAGCTCACTACAGAGTTGTTCACTATGCCGCGCAGCTCGCCGGAAGTCAGCCAAGCCCGGAATCCCCGGTGCTCATCAGCTACGTAACTAGGCCGTCGGCGCCAAGACGCTGGAAAATAGGTTTCCAAAACACGCATGATAACAATGCTACGAACATCCCTACAATTCAACACAACATGCTTTCCCACTTTGCTTGCAGTAGAACTCAACAGAATGGCCAAATTTCGTGCTGGCCGTGGTCGCATTTGACCCTGGTGCAGATGTGGCGGTGGTGCCGGAGCAGGGTACGCGACTTGCAACCTGTTATCTGAAGTCGATAAGGCTGTTCCTGTTGGATTGCAGGGATAACCTTGGGATCCTATTTTTCCAGCGCCTCGATGCTGGCGGCTGTGAGCATTTGACCCGGCGATTGCTGTCAGCGGCCAGAAATCCTGAGCTCGGCTGACCCCGGCGGGCTGCCATGTCACGTGCTCGTAAGCCCCGTATTTGGCTGCAAGCACCAAGGCGCTGGAAAAGGGGTTCTAAGCTGTAACACACACATATCAACACAGCTACGATTATCCCTACCTCTCAACAGCAGAAGCATGTGACATGCTCGAGCCTATGGGCCTGCAACACGACAGGTTTTCACTTTTGGTTCAGGAAATGCTTCCCAACAAGATAGAGGAGAACGCCTTGGTCGAGATATCGTGCTGTGCCACCGCAACCTGGAGAGCCCAGCAACCAGACGAATGCAACTGGGAACCTCTCTTGGCGCCTTTTTCCATCTCTTTCCCGTCGGGTCGCCCCTGACCTGTCCTGTCTGAAGCGTTTGCAGCCCTGATACTCGTTGTCGATATGCCATTACTCCTCGGCTGGTGCCGTGCTGGTTTGGCAAACACGACCCGACGACTACCTGGCGCTCCCCAGGCATCCTTTGAATGAACAAGCTCAAGTGTGTGATGCGAGATCAACGTCTCGGCAGATACGCCTGCTAGGACCACGGGAAATAGACTATAGATAGCGAATAGCTCCAGTCTCGTTGAATCAGCTTGAACTTTACAGTTACCAACTGCCAAGAAAGCGGCAATGTAACTTTGAAGCGAAAAGGCAACATCGCAAGATCTTACTCCATCTTCTTATTCTATAAAAGCCTGCCTTGGATACAGGACGCTATAAACAGTTATCGCGCGCTAGAGCGTGTGTCACGCATTATCTCACAGACCCACGGGAAAGCTGTAGACACCAAGGGAAAGCCGGAGGAACCGTGGGAAATCCATGAAGCGCATGGGAAATCGCCTGGAAATCCTTTCCCATATTACCCATGATTTCCCCGGGTATTTCCGCCGGGTATTTTAGACGCTCAGACAAGGAAATAGTAGATAGAAAAGACATCAATCTTATACTGCTTTTATCCGCAGCCAAGTTCAACAGCGCACTTGGGCATGAGAGAATGTATGTGGAAGATGTTTGATTATAGGAAGGAGGATGTAGTCCTCCTGCCATGAGCGCTTCAGGTGCTCGAGGCCATGGGCCACAGGGATGTTGTCCTACGACAACAGTCTATGCGTTCTCTACTTTAAATCTCAACATGAGGAAATTGGTCTCGGGGTCTGCCGCGAAATCGAATGCCCCCGTGCTGGACCATATCGTGACCTCGGTGATCTTCTTCAAACCCAAGGTTGCTTTGTGCTGTATCAGAAAGAAGGCCACGCTGGCGCCGTGGACACTCCCAAGAATAGCGAGCCCTTTGTCTCGATCCATGGCAAACGTGATGCGGTTGTCCCAATCGGGAACCTGCTGATGGCCTGCTCTCTGCAGAGCTTCGGTTACGATTTTGAAGCTAGGCTTGTGGGTGATGTGAGCTCGGTAAACAAGTCTGATGTTCTTGGGCCTTACGCCCTTCTCCTTGCAAGCCGCCTTCCATTGGAAGAAGGCGACGTCGGACAACTTCTCCAGATCGGGAACGTCACCTTCTCCCCAGTCCGCCTGGTTGTAGGCAGGACTGAAGGCAAGGTCAAAAACGACTGCGCCGGATTTCGGGTTGACTGTGATGCCGTACCGGGCGTCAGTCGGCTAATCGAGATTGTCAGACGCGTCCGACCACAAGGCTGCCTAGGGCTGGCGAGACCACTTGCCTGTCCAGTTCCACCGTCGCCTTTGACGAACTCGTGCGCGTGTACGTAAAGGGAATATCCGTTTCCTGACTTGTCCACTTTGTTGGCCGGGTCATCGAACGCCGTGTCTAAATGCTTGTTGTACCGAGGGTATGAAGAATCGCGTCTTGTCCAATCCACGGCGGGAGCATACCAGCCCCATCTAACCAAGTCGTTTGGATCTTGCCAGCGGCTAGCCACGGATTTCCGCCGTTTTGCTGCGACGTCTTTTTGTCAGTTAAGGGGAAAAGACGCCGAAAAGTACGGCCCTTTTTGACTCGGCTTTCATAGGTGGGAGTCTGTCGAATCGAGAGCTTCCCAACAGTTGGATATACGCCTACGTCGTCTTCCGCAAGCAGAGCGGCAAAGTCGCTGTTCTTGTCTGCCCGGCCGCGCTTTTCCACGTCGTCATCCCGTCTAACAGAAACGCTGCCATATTCGCAGCTAACCAGGTTTGCTTGAAAAAGTACCCATAGGAGAAGCAAAGCAAGATGTTTGCAGAGACTGTTTAGATGACCAGCGTCGGCTCAATCCTGATATTCTCAGAAGCACACCGCCGCAAATCTGTAACGAGGACTCTCGCATGTCCGAATTGCGGCGGCGGTTGAATGAGAAGCCGTTCTGCTGGCAGTCCTCCTCCATGTTTCTCTGGATTTCAGCCAAGAGCTCCGGCTCAAGAGGCTTCTCCAGGTGAAGACTTGGTCACCCAAAGATAACGGCTGAATACTTCCTCTGGAAGCATATGGTTCATGCGATAGTTTTAGCGTACGCAGTTTGTCCTCCTCCTAAATAGCAAGTCCTAGCTGATAGTACAGCAAGAACGGCACTCTGCGGATAGGTGAATACGGGGACTTGCCGAGTCTGACTACATAGAACGCCCATGATGGTGGTTGCCCCAGAAGTATTGCTCTCGCTTCTATCTGTAGTCTTCTACTCGTGGCAAGGCTGGGTCTTGCCACTTCCTCGCAGACTTGTACTCTGGAGGAGGGGCCTGGAAACGTTGAGAGCCTTGCATCATTATAGAGCCGCCTTTTACATGGCCGACAAAGTCCAGAACGGTGAGGAACTCCTTTATCTGCCAGGTCCAGCCTCTAAACAGGATCTCAAGAGACATTTCTCGCTGGCTGTCTTCCGGGGCCCAGTCCAAGCAGCCTTCAGAAGCTGCGAGTTGCAGGTCGTGTAGCAGCTGTAATCTTCAGAATCCACGCAACATGCGTTGCTCCTCGACCCAACAAGGCAGTTTGTTGAGCTGTGGTTTATACGGATTCCCAGGGGGGTTCTAGTGCCATGGTTTTTCACGCCCGGCGCCCCGAGCAAACCGGACTGCAAGATGGGCTAGGGTGATGGAAGAACATCGGCTGCGATAGCGTTCGAGACAGACCCATGACAGACCCATGCCAGGCAACAGATGCGCCGTGCAGTCAAGAGGATATCCCGGACAGCCTGAGGAGACTGGATGCGGAGCGAGCGCGCGAAGATTAAGGCGGGGATGAGAGACGATTCCTGGCGGCCCTGGCCCTTCTGGCATTGAGTGTACTTCTCAACGAAGTCCTGGAGCGATGCTGCTGGCGGATGTCTCGGAGATCAGTGATAGAGAATCGGATTTGTTCAAGGATCTCGGTTGGGAGACTGTCGAAAGTGAAAGGTGAACGAGATGTCATGGCGAAGAAGCGTAGGTAAGAGTTTAGTGTCAAAGAAGATGGAATTGCGGGTTGGAGGTACAGGTTGCAAGTTTAAATATCTAGACTTATTGCAAGGATGTAGCTTGAACCTATGGGGGATGAGCTGTTTTGGCATATGACATTAACTGCATCTAGTTGTTAGAAGGTAGGGATAATCGTAACTTTATTGATCTGTATAACCTCTAAGGAACCATTTTTCTAGCCCACTCAATTAACCAATTAAAGGCATGGATTTCACTAGGATTCCACTAGAGTTAGTCTCCCCCTAAATTCCACTTAGTAGAAAAAAAGGGTTTCACAGGCAAGCAAGAAGACAGACATGCATACATGCAAGATTCAATACAATCAATTTCCATTCTTATCGGATTCAGCCTTGCTACAGCGACACCATTCAGTGCTAATACGCTAGAAAAGAAGAAGTAAAAAACGGCTAAAATCACTGTCTAAGGTGTTTCAATATTGGCTTCACTATGTTCCGCTCCGTCTGTTTCAAGGAGCAATGCCCACCACTTCAGGTTGTTGAAGCCATCGCGAAAGGACTACCTCCGCTCCATATAGAGGAGACTATTGAGGGCCGAATTAGTAATTGGATCGGTGACGACCAGCGAATACCTGGTGTTGTATGTTTTGCTCCACGGACCTCCATGTTTCGAGATGAGACGAAGTTCTATACGAGATTTAAGGAAGGAAAGGAAAGGAAGGGAGGTGCTGTTTGAGAGATGGCTACAAAGAATACCAGAATGGCATTATATACTATGGGTCCAAAGATATCTTCGTCTGGGCCAGTTTCTAGGATGTCGATCCTATCTCTCTGATCCCGTTATGTTCGATATGACCTCACTTCTGCTATCTACAGCCCCCTTGTTCACTTTGTGTACTGCAGCGATTGTATTAACCCCAATCCAAAGCCCCAGGAATTACCAGAAACTGCACAATCTTTGTTCCATCCACGTCTAAGTGCTTCCTAGGAGCCGTGCATGGCCCTCAGTTGCCTTCTCTGAGCTTGATAGTCATGACAATCAAACCTCCAAGTATCGAAGCCACCCCGCCGATGACTCTTTTTACTCTTGGTGATATTTGGTGTTGAATGAGCAAAGCCTGCCGGGGCAAGATGATGTGATCAACATGCTGGTCAATCTCTACGAAAACGTTCTCATAGAGAGCAAACATGTGGGTGTAGAAGGCCCAGTCTGTCAACTCTGGGTCACCTATTGCCTCGGTGAGGGCTTCGTCGAGGGACGCATTCTGAACCAGCGCTTTACAAGTAGGAAGCGCCGTGAGATCATGAACCTCGATCTGGGTTGAATGTTTATGTCAGGTTGAAACCACAGAGACCGCAGGCATGTTGAGGAAAGGAACTTACAGATCGCAGTGTAGCGATTGAAACAGTTGGCTTGTGGAAAAGAACGTAGGTGTTGAAGAAACGCTTGGTCTTGTTGGTGTTCCCTATGAGCTTACTTCTGATAATCTCCACGAAAGCTTGGGCACTTCGATCGTCGGGAATGGCGATGACGTGCGCACTTGGGCGGGTTGTCCAAGATGTTTCAATCAGCAAAAGGCATGACTGGACCGCCATCTTGGTCGATTTGGTGTTGGTCATTAAACTCAGTGTTTTGCTGGCTTGATGCGTGTAAGGCTTGCCTGCATTCCCGGTCGAAAGAAAGGGGAAGGGAGCTATATATGGTCTGTCGAGCCTGTGTTAGGAGCATACTCTGCCATCGCTTCTACCCAAATGCGTAGAAGAAAATCATACGGCGACGAATCTATAGACCTTTTAACGCAATCGTGGAGAAAGGTGTCAGTAATCTACGACTGCAGACGTGAGCAGAGTCCACATTATGAGCCTACAGCCTATCGGAAGACGGCAACGCTGACAACAAGATGCTCTGCGAAACGAAAACACGTCATCCAAAATAATAATGAGATAATCTACCCGGGCGAAGGGGCGGGGAAGAGGGCGTAGGCGTGAGAGGTGGGTTATGACCTGGGCCAAGATCAAGCTTAGAGAAGAGTCGCGAATCCAAGGCAAAACACAAGGCCCCCGACGTCTTCAGCGACAGTGACGGCGCCTCTTATACCACTGAGCCCTTCCAGTGACGTCGGGCGTCATGTTTGGGTATCGCTCGTGGGTTCTTGCATCTCACCACGGCGGCTTATCTGTATGTCTACATGGCTGGCTTCGTAGTGGGACTTAGGCCTGGAACCTGTCTCCCAACTCTGAGGTACGTTGCTTGAACTCTTGTGTTGTATGTTGCAGATCATATGGCCTTGCATCGAGTCTTGTGACAGGATTGTACACCGCAGTAAAGCTGTTTTACGGCTCAAAGGAGGTGGGCGCTTACACACTTGATTGGACTCCATTGGTAGAGGCTTGCGTCCAAGGGTTCCGGGCCAGAAGGCCTGGCGGAGGGACGAAGCGAGCTGTCCAAGATCCGTGGTCGCGGTCGTGGAGGAATGAGGTGCCAAACGTAACAGCCAAAGGGGATAGCAACCGCACCACCCTAAACTGAACTGGGGATAATAGTTGTAGACAACTTTGCTTTTCACAGTCTACCCACTCACAAACTGGATTCCAGACGCAGTTACCTTGCCCTTATAAACCCATTATAGAATTGTTTTGGCGAACCTTGCCGTTGGACGCACCGATCCGAATTTGCATCACGCTCCAAAAGGACCATGAATTAGTCAACATGAGAATGTTGAGTCTTGTGGGTGCCTCTCGGGCGCCTGGCGACGGTTGCAAGCTTTCCTTTGGCTCATATCTATCAGTTCTTCACAACCTACCCGAATGCTTCTTGTGCTCCAGATCATCACGGCTCCATGTCTTGGGATGATTCCCACTTCAGGGACAGGGGTGCTTCGAGCACCCACAGCTGTGATCTTAACTCTGACATACGGCTTTATGAGAGCGACCAGCATAGTGAGACCCCGCGCATTGAATGGAGTCCCGAGTCGGCGGATGTGGCATTTCGGCCACAAAACAGTAGAATGGGGAGCAGTTGCCAAAACTATCTGTTGGAACAACGGGCAAAAGCAAGGCAGCTGTGAATAGCGCGTTACGGGCCCGTGCAGGAAGGGGAATGCCAAACCAACACTATCGGAACACTGTCAAGAAGACAAGATATGTTTGCTATGATACTCAGCTTCAGTCGGGCAACAATGGCACTTTCTCTAATGCACCTTTCAACTTAGCAACCGTGGCACCACCTCGTCTGGAGAAGACTGGTATTTTATGAGTTGTTGATAGCCCGGAATAGCTGTCGAATCATACACAAAGGCGCACGGAACGAAGAGTACCGGCTTACCTTGGTGCACGATGAAACAAGCTTCACCGGAATGCACATCTGATCTTGCTAAGGAACTTTCAAGACTTGCTAGATGATAACAACTGCTGCAATGTAAATACCTCTAACATAACTTTGAGCTGCGCGACGGTGCGTGAGCGGGATTGACACTTAGAGAGAACGCCACAACTGATGAAGTACGGGCCACCGAGCGGAGCTTCAGGACTGTTTTACGCAAATGAGTATTTCCTTGAGGCTCAAAATGCGGGACGGGGCGACGGAGGGGGTTGATAAGCATAATGACAAGATTACGGTGCATGTGGTCGTGCATAAGATCTCCACGTTCAATGACTAACTATAGAATTGGCCCTCAGTGTGCACTACCCTGGTCGAGAGATCGCCAAGAAACAGTTGAGTTTCAGTGCAAGTATGTCATAGGATAAGCGTGGACGGCTGGGATAACGCTCAAGGGTCGAACGTTGTGGCAAACTTGTCTGCGGACAATGATCAGCCCACCTCTTCATCATTAATTGTCGAGTATTAGCTTCTTTCACTCGTTCCTGGGTATTCCGCATTAGCAGTCTCTAACGTCTGGAGCGCGTAATTAGGGCAAATCCGGGTTATTTCGGCCATAAGATCTCAGCCTTGAGAACATGAAGGAATGAGGGAATGTACGACAAGTGTGACTTGGCCCTCAGCTGACAGACGTCAACGGAGTGGCCACGAAAAAGGTGGAAACTGTGCTGCACAGACCAATCAGTGTCTTTTCCGCGATCGTGGACAAGCTGGGATCCCTGTCTGTTTCCAACAAACACATAAGTTCAAAGGACGCCCTCGGCCTTCTCCATCGTCATTGACGTCCCCCAAATACTCGACAGCGAGAAATCTGATAGGGTAGATTTTTCCGGGACGGCATGTCTTCGTCCCGTCGTGGTGGTGGTGGAGGAGATGGCGCAGTAAGACCTACAGCGCCGGTGTCAGTGGGGAAGGTGTCCCACTCTATCCGTCCCCCTTCCACCAACGAAGAAAGCCGGGATCCACTGTCATCGGCTCCGAAACCATCTACACCCGGGAATGAGAAAACGGAAACACTTTTGGTATGCTCATGGAAATAATCTGGAAGCTTCTGCTACCTGGAAGAAGATCACATGCTGACTTCGGGATTTAATTGTATCAGACCCCAGAGCGGGACCGACTTGGAGCATTCTTGGATGACTATAACTATGTGCAGGATGTTTTTGTCAACGGTGGGAATGCTCATTGGGGGGGCCGTTGGCATACGAAACGCATACAGCATATAATCGCGAGCGTCCATGCTGCTTTCTCAAGAGCCTCCCCAGATCGGATCGATTGGGTCAAATCCGAACCACCCGACCCAAGTTACCAACAGAAATTTGCTTCCTTGCTGTCAGTTTCTTTCTAGTTGCTGTTGCCTCATACGCCTGTGTGACGGTTAGTTGACACCTCTGTCTAGAGAATCGGCAACAAGGAATGAGCCAGCGGCGCTCTCGAAATCAGGTTTGAAGAGCAATGAACTACCATCGGAATCTGAATCTTCGGTGGGAAGCTTGGAATACCATAGCGTCGGGACATTAGTCGACTACAACCAGGCCGAAGAGCATTCGGACTCAAGTACAACTGCGTCTTCATTCTTTGATGACCCTCCGATAGAGACCTCATGGGCGGAACCATGCGTAAAAGACCACAGTACAGACGGCTACAGTACGGATAACTCCTGCGCAGATGACTGTCGACAAGACGAAAAAGGGAAAGAGAAAGAGGGTTCTCATGCTCTCGATACCTCTATCAGAAGAGTACTGTCTGCGAGTCCGGAATACGCTGACGCTATCATCGCCGCCATCCAACATCGAACTCGAACATCCACGACACACAATTATCATCGTTTGAAAGAAGCAGCATCACTAGTAGGCGTTGTCTACGCTTTGGCTGATGAAATTGGCTGTGAGCCAGTCGACCATGGAAGCTTCTCGGCGAGTGGGACATCGAAATCTGGCAAGGAAGTACAGGCGGGCAGTTCAGCAACACCCTCGGGTTCGTCCACTTTGAACCACGCGTCAATTGAACACAAAAGAGACAGGGACGAAGATGAAGGCAGCAACCGAAGAGACACGCCAAACAAGAAAACTTGCTTCGAAGTGTCGGAGAAACGCTGGCTTTGTCCCTATTGCATAATGTTCAAAGATCTGGTATCTGGAGCCTGCCGGACTCCGACCAAGTTCAGATCATTCAGCGATTTAAAGTAAGAAAACTCACAAACCCTATGAGAAATATTTAGTGATCTGACTTCGTTAGGCGCCATTTGCGTTTGAAACACTGCTGGAAACCTTCGGGAAGAGGCAACGCTCAGCCCGGACGCCCCGAGCTGTTTATGTCTGACAAGCAATGGGCAGACATTGAATCGGAGGCCGAAAAAGCCGGCAAGAAGAAACCAAAGCAAGGCTCTGAAGCTTCCTTCCGTAAGCAACTAGACTTGTTTCTGGGAGTCTGGCGCATCCTGTTCCCAACCGCCGCCTTCGAGCCAAAGTCTCCTTGTAAGTCTCAGCGGAAACATCTTGAAGCTTCGTTTCGACGACCTTGATAACTAACATGTTTTTAGTCTGCGAAGATATAATATTCAATAAAATCCAGACAATTTCCGACTCCATCTTCGACGCTCGATCGAGGCGAGCTTTCGAACACGGCGAGGTATCTAGCCCGTCCGACTATCGCGCGACACGCGCAGATTTCAACGAGAGTATGCGACAACTTTTCGCAATCGTTGCCGACTATGAGCCAGGCATCACGGATTTTCTTGAGAATTTTTCAGTGCCACCGAGTACAAGTACAATTACTGGTCGGTGGATAACACTGTCTGACATATCTGTCGGTGAAGAGCACGGTCCTCGACAGGCGGCCACTGACGCACAAGAACGAGAATCACCACAACCGTCAGAACCAACCGTTTCTTTGCCTGTTCATTGTGGCGAGGACACGCGAAAACCTAGCTTGTCTTGCACAATCTCAGATACAACATTGGTCCAGTCGGAATCCGGTGCCACCGATGCCACCAATGGCAAGAAACTCCATGAATGGGAAACGCCGCAGGTCACGGAGGCTCAACGCTGCAACCAACCGCAAATGTAGCGCAGCCTAAGAATCTGGAACCTAGCGAACCTTATAACATTCACAAACAAGTTCAATGGTCGAATATCGAAACAGACCCTTCAAAGTTACAACCCGACGCAGCAACGTCTCTAGACCTATTCGATCCATCGCAGGTATCATCATCGCAACTTCCTGAATGCCTGCCGGGCCAAGCCTTGGCTCCAGTCACCCCATTCCAGATGTTTAACAACTCCTTACCTCTTTGTTTTGATTCACAGAATGCGTGGAATTGGGACGAAGGAGATTCATCGAGCGCATCAGCTCCTTGGAAGAAAAGCCTTCCACCTCCACAGGGTGGAGATAGTGAGGAAGCATGGCAGGAGTCATTCGACTTTTTTGATATGAGAATGGTTCGAGGGCCACAATGATAGGATGATGAAGGTGCTGTATTGCATTGCATAAGATGGAGGTCTCAACTGCAGGCTTGAGGACACAAGGATGGCCCCGAGGACCCAACCCACAATTGATCCCAAAACATAGATGTTCAGCGCGACGAACAAAATATTCATGTACAAGACAGAAGCATTTTAAGGTTGTGGAACGATCATCAATCCGGAATGAATGAGGCACTGTAGACCCCCGCAGCCACTGAGAGTCATGAGAATATTGCATGGCTGCAATCCAGGGAAAGCGTTTCAACAACCCCTAGCAGACTCAGTGCAGTGGGCGCTTCAGCACCTGAAGGGCCAGTCCGAACAGGTATAGAGACAGACAGGCAGATGCCGGAGAATTTATCGATGTCTCGTTCGTCTGCCGATCGGGCGGCCAGCCACGACATAATGACGGAAAACCAGACGCTAACATCCTCGGCTTCGGAAAGCATCTCAAGCCACCCCAAGAGGAGCAATCCCGACGCCAAAGTATACGGAGAAGGAATAGTTCCAGAGGCCCCCAAGCAATCTTTTGGCAGAGAAGAAGGAACACCGTGGTCAGCTATGAATACGTGTAAGCCGCAAAACGATAACCGGCACATGAAGTATTTTGGACTTGAGTCCCAGCCTGCGCTTAATTACGTCCCTTGCGCGACCCTTTCGGCTTTGTCGTAGAATCTATGATGAAATAAATTCTGGGCAAGCAAAAGAAGCATCATCCAATCATTGTAACAAAGTCGGCTGAACGTGGGGATAATACTGGCTGTCTGATGCATTTGCATCGGGTTGGAAGCAAACGTTACATAGTTGAGCGTAAATTTGCGTTTACATCAGCAGATAGACAAACCGAAACTTAGCTTAAGAATACCTCTTGCATCCGATTGGCAAGATGCATTGCGTACCTGCGTACCACTTGTCGAGTATCAAAAGTGGCCGAGCGGTTTTTCTGCCCAGAACTCCGAGGACAGCATGTCACTACATTGTTCTGATTGGCTAGCTTGAGCAGGATCCACTAGTTTGGGGCTTTTGCACTACCGGCCTTTGCCATCAATCTCCTCCAAGGCTGGTAAGTAACTCCCTTATATATCGAGTGGTATATGGGTCTGGATTAAGAAACAGGATCGACTACAGTCAGAGATGCGCAAATTTCATACATCCTTGGCCAATATACAGAGTCGTCGTCCTCTGCTCTCTCTACGCCTGATCTCACCCTCCACGACCACCTCTTCTTCTTGCCGGCCTAGCCACCTCAACTGGGTATCTTTCCAGGAGTCCTCAGATTCCAAGATCCGTTCGATCCACACCACGAGGAAAACCACGGCCCAGCACCCTTCCATAATGAACGCCCACGGGGACATCAACAATGTCCACGCCGCCCGGCCCACCGTCGACATAGTCTCCGACGAGGCATACGTGGACCGCACCCTCGCTATCGCTGCGGAAAACGACGACACAGAGACCCGCACCCGCTACCGCCCCTTCATCCTCCCTTCTACAGCCACCAACGACTGGGTCTCCAAACTAGAACTCTGCACGCCCCTCGCCCTCGTCGACCGCGAGATTCTCCACGCGGGCTCCCGCGCCTCCGCATCCTCGTGTTGTACGGCAGCCTCCGCGCCCGCTCCTACAGCAACCTCCTCGCGCTCGAGGGCGCACGCATTCTCCACCGGCTGGGATGCGACGTGCGCGTCTTCGACCCGACCGGCTTGCCCCTCAAGGACGACGTCAGCCACGAGCACCCCAAGGTCCAGGAGCTTCGCGAGCTTAGCCGGTGGAGCGACGGCCAGTTCTGGGTCAGCGCGGAGCAGCACGGCGCCGTGACGGGGCTGTTCAAGACGCAGATCGACTGGATCCCGCTGGCGCAGGGGTCCGTGAGGCCGACGCAGGGCAGGACGCTGTGCGTTGCCCAGGTCTCCGGGGGGTCCCAGAGCTTCAACGCGGTCAACACGCTGAGGCTGTTGGGAAGGTGGATGAGGATGTTTGTGATCCCGAACCAGAGTTCTGTGCCCAAGGCGTACACGCAGTTCACCCCCGAGGGTGCGGAGGATGAGGAGGGAGGGGGGTCGAGGATGATTCCTAGCTCCAACCGGGATAGGTTGGTTGATTGCATGGAGGAGCTGGTCAAGTACACCGTCGTGATGCGGCCGCACTTTGACCTGTTTGGGGACAGATTCAGCGAGCGCGCGGAGAAACGGGAGAAAGCTGCAAAGTCTTGAGAGGCGCTGTACGATATGAACCTGATACAACGGCGTGGATTCATCTCGCCGTCGGTTGGGGCTTCGCTCGAGTCTCGGAAGTGATCAACTGGACCTGGACCGGGTTGCACATAGACTAAACTCAGGGGTAGTAGGGCTGTATCGAGTCCGATTAATGCACGCCGGCTTTTTGCACAGTGGCCGAAGCTTAACTTTGACTCTTGGCGAACCTTGATAATCGGGCAGACGTCTAGTCTGTCGTCAGAGGGCTCATACGTATCCCTTCCGAATCTTTCAGTCTCGATGCGTAAAAGGCGGGCATCTTGGGGGAGGCTGGTCACAAATTTATACCAACACGCTCCTCTCCAGTCGTCCCGTCCGCCACATTCTTGAAAAGGGTCGCCACTGGCCAACGATCGGGCATTCTAACAGAGTACCACCGTCTCCCAGCGCGGATTGCACTCCCGCCACTGGCTGACCCTGATGTATCCCACACCAAGTCTTCTCGCGACGAACGGCTCGTACGGCAGCCGCTCCACGAGCATGACGTTGAACCGCCACATCTCATGAAACTGCCCCTCGATGAACGCCCACTCGTTCCTCTCACTGAGGCCCCCATCCAGCGAGGCGCTGATGACGACGAAGTCGAGCAATTTTCTCCGGTCTCTCGTCCCTTTTCGCCCAGCGACCCAGGCAGGGTCCATCTGAACAAGGTGCCCGACCTGCCGTCCCGTCATGTCAATAATCTCCGCATCCTCGTACTCCGTTCTTGTCCCGTGGGAACCTCCCGTCTCCCGAGTTCTCCGGTCCCGCCGGACCCTCAAACAAGCAACAGTCGTGTTGAAAACCAGCGCACCTGGGAAGTCGCCAGAGATGGCCACGGCCTGGGCGTCGAGATCCGTGTGCGCGAGCGCCTCCCACGGACTGTGAGGGCACTCCCGCCACATCTCGACGTACTTCTCGTCAATCTCCGCCGAGACCTTGACCTTCCCCTCGCCCATTTTCCTCTGCAAGGGGGGTAACTTGTCCGGCCCACGGATCTTGGCCATCCCCATCTCCGTGCCCAACCACCGCTCCTTCACCCGCAGCTTACGGAGCTATCCCTCTCACCTCCCGACTCCGTCACCGCGGCCGGATCTCGCATGAAAAAGCTCACCAACGTCGCGATCCGCACGAGCTTGACATTCACAAGCCTCGCATCGCCATGAAAACCCTCTGTACCCCGCCGCGCTCCCCCGCGCCGCCGCCCACGCCGCCCAGCTCCAACTTGGCACCCGCACCCCATCCTCCCCCTCTCTCCTCGCCGCCGTGCCGGTGTGGCTCCACATGAGGGCCTGCGGGAAATACACTTCCGGCAGCTCGAACACGGTCCCGGTGCGCAAGGCCTTCCTAACGGCGTTGTCGACGCCGGCGAAGGCGTTGAGGATGTCCGCGCTGCGGGAGAGCTGGCGTGAGGTGTAATCTTCGACCCAGGCGCAGTAGTCTGCCAGAGATACGTGGTCTCGCAGCTTGATGGTCGCATCTCTGTGGTACAGGGGACGGCGGTAGAAGCCGGGAATTCTGGGTATGCGGTAGTGGCTCGTCCCCGCCGCTTGGAGTTCGTCTATGGTTTCTTGCCCTGGTTCCGGAGTGGCGTCGAGCCCGCTATCTTCGACTTCTTCTTTGAGCGACACCGTGGGCTCTTCTTCTTCTTCTTCTCCTTCGTTCAATGCGCCCGCTACTTGCAGGGGCGGGCCCCACGTAAGCTCCTCGGCGGCTTGTCCACGACAGCACTCGAACAAGACCTGGTACTCGGTGATGAACAGCCGACGCTTGGATAACAGTCTCTCCTGGAAAGTCCACCCCCTCCTATTCCATAATGAAGTATCGACGACGGTCTGCACTGCATTCGGATCGACACCCCTCCCGACGTTCCGATTCCGCGGCGGACCCCATAACGAAGCCCTCGGCCGCCTGGGGTTGTCGGCATACCCGGGGAACCCATTACCTTTGCGATCGTTGAGCGCGGCCATGATGGCGAATGAGGCGGACTGGTAGATCCGGTCCATGCCGTCGATCTGGCCAGGCTTCGAGTGCTCGTCGTCTTGGACAATGCAGAGCCGGTCTACCCACAGGTACCTCTCCTCGAGGTCTTTGCAGAGAGAAATCGTGTCCGAGATGATTGGGGGTAGAGCTACGGATGTGAGGCTACCGGCGGTTTCTAGGTCCTGAGTGTTGGCGTTCTCGAGTTGGACGTGTCCTGCCCCTTCGGAGGATTCCCACATATAACTGAGAGCGACGAAGCGCACTGGTTTCGACGGTTGGACGATTTTCATGTCACGAACGTCGATGACTCGGAACCCCGGCGGTAGATCGTCTAGCTCTCTGTTAGAACCTGAACCTCGGCGGCTTCAGCCAGGAGGGATACCGGAAGCTACTCACAGATCGAAGTGTACTTCCCCACGCACTTCGCGCCGTGGAGAATTCTACAGCCGTCGAGCCACCCTTTTAGTGCCTTCACATCGAAGAAGTCCACTTCCCATTCATCGACAGCTCGCAGTCGACGAGGCTCGTCCCTCGAGTACCTCAGCTGAAACTGAGGCGTGGTCGCAAATGGCTGCTGCGGTGAGGCATTGCTGATGCTCGACAACGGCGTGTTTGTCAAGACACTCAAAGTCAATTCCAGAAACAACCTGATAGAAACCTCGTCCGGGACCGAAAAGTCCACCCGATGTGTCTGGTCTTCAGCTAGCCCCGAATCAAGAAAGAAAGGTCCCTGAACAGTGACATAAATACAAGTCTCCGGACTTGCTCGCAGCCACGCACTCTCCTGCCGTCGCGCCTCGACCGCCGTCGCGACCGCGTCGCAAATCAGACAATACCTCGCGCCGAACAGTATGTCCCTCAAGCAAACGTAGTGATGCGCCTTCACGCCGAACCCGGCCGCGAAGTCGGGGACGTCCCAGTCCTGGCATCGCCCGCAGAGCCGGGGATTGGGGTTGGTTTCCCCTCGTTCCCTGATGAGGGCCGCGACGCGCGGGAGGTTGGTCGTGGACGCTGCACCCTGGAAGAATACTGCCTCGGGGATTTTGGTTCTTGAAAGCATTCAACAAGCTGGCTGGCTTCGGGGTCGGAGATGAGCCAATGTTCGAAGAGCAGGAAGTAGTGTGTCCTTGGACACGCGGCGTCAGACGTTGGTGTCGGCCAATAAGCCGCTGACCAGTTGTCCAAAGCGGTGACTTCAAGCTGAATGAGAGTCATGGGATTGACGTAATTACTCCCGAGGTTGCACAAGATCAACGGTCGTAGTGGCTCGGAGGCTAAGGGCGATGAGGTGCACCGTTGTAACAATGCGAAAAAGGTGGAGAGGCGTGATCGACTCATCGGACAGGAAACGGATTTCGCGTTTTGCTGACCAAGGATGGACCGGTTCCTGTCGTTACCACCCAGCCACCCTAGCTCGAGACTGTTCGACAGCCAATATAGCGTGAACTGGCCCTTATGTAAATGCTCCTGGCATTGAGTAGTGACACTGATGTTTGATTAAGATGAAGATGCCGTGGGGAAATATCTTCGGATGCGCAGAAAATGAGATCGCAGACCCATCCCGCAAGTGCAACTGACAACACGACACCCGTAACACCATGGGCGATGGATCTTGGTCAATGCCAAGGACTAGCGAAGGCAAGTCAAGTTGAAGGACAGGCGGGCAAAGCTTCTCAGACGCAAACCAGTCCAAAAAGGTCATCTCTTATATTCCGCTGAACTCCAAACCCACCCCATGCCCTGTGGCCAGAGGCTTTCCTATTATACATAATTCGATATCTCCACGCTCCATTTCTTTTTGCTTTCCGTTGCAACCGAACGCTTTGCCAGCTGGTTTTTCCAAGGAGAACCCCTTTTGTCCCGTTACCGTTGATTTCATATGTATGCTAAGACAATGGGAAGATAGTCTTGCCGCCTCGTGTAACATCTTTCAGCCGCGCAATATTTCCCTCCCGAGTAGAAAGGAAAGATCCCAAGGCCTCTGATTAAAATAGGTAGGTAGCGAATGTGGAGTGCTCCGTGTGCCGCGCATCACCGAAGGAAGAGGTAGTGACATATGAGGAAAGGCGTATTCTATACAAATGCGACTCTTGAGGAAGTGAACGTTTTGAATGTCGGCTTCGTTAATCATGCGTAGAAAGCCTCGAAGAAGTAGATGAAGCCGAACACGAGAAAGGCGACGGCACCACCGACGGTGACTGTATACGGTTAGTAGTGAACCTGCAGCATAGCTCCAGTGCTGACTTACCAACTTTGAGACTAACACGGCCCGCGATGGCACGGCCACCGATCACAGCGGCGCCGGTGCAAATGCAGTGACCGACCATGGCACCCAGGATAACCCACCAGTAGTCCTGTCCAGCGGCCATGGCGATTGTAGCAATCTGACTCCGGTCGCCCCATTCACCGAGGAAGGTCATGACGAACGTCTGAACCCACGCAGGGCTGAGGAGGAGACCGAGCAGATTGTTTAGACCTTGCAGAGAGCCCCTAATGCCACCCGAACCAGGGGAAGGGCTGCGGGGCGGAGATTGAGAAGGCGAGCGCGGGGGCGAGGGGAAACGGCTCTTGGACCTGGACTTCCTGCTGCCGTTCAGACCCATCTCCAAGGCATAGGGAGACACGGCAGAGCCGCGTCGCTTGCCCTCCTTCTCCTTCTCGGCCAGCTCTCTCTCAACTTCGTGCAGCTCGGCAGTGACACCTTCGTTAGGGTCCATGCCCAGGCCCTCGCGGAGCAGCTTCGCGCCAAATACGAAGAATAGACCGGCAGCTAAGAAGCTGGTCACACGCTTGGGGATCAGAGTCGGAACCGCGTGGCCGAGAACAGCCGACAGAACCGTCATGACCAGGAGGGCGCCGAAGGCGGCAGAGAAGACGACCATCCGGTCATGCTTCATCGCCATGAGCGCAGCAACGAGGAAAGTCTTGTCGCCAACTTCGGAGACGAGAATCATGGTCAGGGACAGGACGAAGGAGTGGAAGGCTGGATGACACCCTCGACGTCGTCGTCGAGGCTGGAAGCTGACTTCCCCTTGGACTTGGGAAGATCCAGGTGGTCCTTGTGCGCCGAGTTGGGGAGAGGGTGGGGCTTGTCGTCGAGCTTGTCTGGGAGGTCTGCAGGTTTCTGTGGGATGTCAGCATTTGATGTCTTGTACGATTGGTCTGGCATTCGCGCATCTCACCTCGAGACCCGCAACTTCGTCGGCGGTGTGGTGATCATGGTCGTGCTCCTTGTCCTTGACGACGTCCTTTTCGCTCGAAAGCTTCTCCTGCTCGCTGTGAGGCAGAGGAGGCTGCTCCTTGGGCGCCGCTGGCTTCTTGTCGACCTTTTCGCCTGTTCTTCCCTCCGCCGCCTTGCGCGCCTTGTCCTTCTCGCTGACACCTCCCTCGGTGCCCGTGGTGCCCTCCTTGGGCTTCTGGCGTGTCTTGTCGTTCATGACACCATCGTTGGTCTCAGGGATCTTCTTGCCATCGACAACGGTAGGGTCTGATGGGCGTCCTTTCAGGGGAGGCAAGCCCTTCTTGCTGTCGGGGTCGGCGGCCTCCTTTTTGATGTCTCTGTCCTGGTCAACGAAGGGGCCCTCATGAGGCATGCCGTCTTTTCCATCAACAGGCGCATGGTCGGTGCCGAATCTGGTCTTGACGCCGGAGCCAACGGTTGAATCGGTGGACTTATCGGTAGAAGCCACCGCCTTGGCACCGATCTTGTCCTTGGTTTCGACTGCGAGACCCGTGACGAGGGACGGGATGAGGAGGAGGAGGAGAGGAGAGTGTCGAGTGCGCAACCTCATGGTGACTCAATCGGGCTATGATGCCTCGGTGTCAAGGGCAATAGTGTGTGGATGTGGATGAAGGTTTGGTGATGTACACAGAGTGTTCTGCTCTTGCTAGGGGGGAGGAAAAGGGTGTTGGCAGTTTCTCAATTACTCTGACATAGCGACAGCTCAGCCACGGGTCTTCTAAATTTGTTACGTATCTTTTGCTGCACGGCCACGGGGTAAGTAATGGGAGTCCTAGGACGCGCCGCGGTGGCCCCATGTTCCGGATTCCCTTGATTCGCCCCACAGGGGGCGACTTGGGAACCCCTAGGTTGCATCCGCTTAGTGGCGGTGTACGGGATATCTTCATAGATGATAGTCTCTGACACGGATAATGAATTAGACTTTCTTGACCAAGTCTTGGTAGGTTTGTTTACTCCAGACATTCGGCGAAAAGATGCCAAGAGCTCAAGACAAAGTCCAGTTACGCAATCATTTGCATTTGTTTGTCACAATGCAATGCTTGGTGTGCTTTGCTGTACGAGGTGGGCTGCTCTGCTTTTCCATGGACCAGGTTGCATCCAGGCGACCCCAGATTTGCTTACAGAAACTGGGAGCTTCTGCTTGGCCCATAGGGTTCGTGAGCTCCTTAGAAAAGTACGTACCGTTTGGTAGGTGAGGGAGAGCTCCAGCTGGTGCCACAGAGCACCGGAGCTTACAGCAACTGCGCTATCTTATCTCCGCCGGACCGGCCCAGAGGCACCCCACTTGCCCCGGGACTGAATGGATGTCGTCACGAACGACCGCTCCTTCATGAAACATAACCTGAGCTCTCCTCTTCTCAGGGTTGCTGCTCGTTTTCGTCGATTTGCTCTTCTAGGATTCGGTTCGACACCATTTGCACACAATCCGGCAGTTGAACGACTGCCAAAGACGTTCCTGCGTACAGTCCTCCATCACACGTCGGCAGTCTCATATCCGAGCTCCGTTGTATCACTAAACATCAATCCGAACTTCCGTGTCAACACTGAGCCGGAATGGACGACTCTGATGGTAGTCTGAGGTCGCCTTCTGCGAGTATGGGCCCCGACGAAGACGACGATACGCCCACCTGGACATCTCACTTTGATGCGGATGATGTGGACGACGATGAGTACGATCCCGACTTTGAAGACGAGCCCGACGAAGACGACGGGGAGGACGATGAGGAATATCATGGTACTACAAGGCGTGTTTGACTGTGCGGAGTCGAGTCGCTTACCAATCATAGATGCCGACGACGGTGGCGACCGCGACGTAGAAGTCGAAGTATTCATGGGCGCCGGCGACGAAGATGAGGACGATGACGAGGAAGGCACAGCGCCCGATAATACGCTATCTAGGATCATGGCCCTAATCAGTGCGTTGAATGAGGATGTTCCCAGACCTTCTGGCAGCTTCGCTAATACCATATGTAGCCGGTGCTGCAGGAAATGGCACCGGCTTCCTCACACGGGCCCAATTGTTGGGCTTGATCCAGAGCGGCGAAGTGACGTTACGCAGCACCCTTGACGACGACGACGACGACAACGACGAAGATATAGGTTGGGGAAGGAGGCGAAGACGGCCTGGCGCTAGAGAGCCCAGTCAGTTCCCGAAGGTGCCGAGCGACGAGGGCACGAAACTGATGCACTCTGGTGTCTTCGGCGCAAACGATTATCATGTCACCAAGAAGAAGCAGTTGGCACGAAGAATACTCGACCGCGAGCTTGGCTTGGGTGACAGACGGGACCGGAAGCAGAACCAAGATCTGATGGCCCAGGGTATGATACCGTCAACCAACCCCGAGATGATCATACACTACGACGACCCTGTGTACTCGGGCCAGTTCTCCGATGATGGCAACTTCTTCTATGCGTGCGGCCACGATTTCAAGGTTCGCATGTACGACACGTCAAACCCGTACAACTGGAAATATTACAAAACGGTCAACTACCCCTGGGGACAGTGGACGCTGACAGATGCTTCCCTGAGTCCCGACAACCGTTGGCTTGCGTACACATCGATTCAAAGCAATGTCTGTCTGGCGCCCACAGATCCCAATGACACTGGAGATCCATATACTTTGGATCTTGCGGAGAGAAGTGCGGGGACGCGACACGCCGGATGGCGCTCAAGGCATTCGTTCGGAATTTGGTCCGTCCGGTTCTCCGGCGATGGTCGGGAGCTCGTGGCTGGCACGAATATGCAGTCAATCGTGGTCTACGACATTGAGTCTCGCACCGTTCTGCATAACGTCGTTGGACACGAGGATGATGTGAATGCCGTGTGTTTCGCAGACAAATCCTCGCCGCACATCCTCTATTCCGGATCGGACGACGCCACTATCAAGGTATGGGATCGACGAAGCATGGGAGATGGCCGGCCAGCGGGTGCTTTCGTGGGCCACGTTGAAGGCCTCACTTACATCGACAGCAAAGGCGACGGCCGTTACATTCTAAGCAACGGAAAAGACCAAACCATGAAGCTCTGGGATCTCAGAATGGTCATGTCTACGGCCAAGTTTGACGAGGTCAACCCCACAAGATTGACCGGTAACAGCGACTTCGATTATCGGTGGGGAACTTACAGGGACGAAGACTGGTTCCCGCATCCCAACGATAACTCACTCGTGACATTCCGTGGACACCGCGTGATGCGCACACTGATCCGTTGCCACTTTTCACCTCCGTCGAGCACGAATTCGCGATATGTGTATTCTGGCAGCCAGGACGGCAAGGTTTACATTTGGAACTTGGACGCCACGTTAGCTGGCACCATTGACGTGAGGAAAGCCACCAAGAATTCGAGACCTCTCGAGCGCAGGTATCGCATCTACCACGGCGATGACTTTCCGGGATGGAACACGTGCGTGCGCGACGTGAGCTGGCATCCCAACGCGCCAGTTCTTGTTGGTAAGAAGTCTCGTTGCCTGCTAGCTGTTAACTCTACTAACTCTTCCCAGCATCGGCTTGGAATGGCTTCAACATGGCACACGGAACTTGCACCCTCCATTCGTACAACGAAGCCGAGGAAGATGAGGCAGATCCTCAAATGGGCCGGAGCGTTGATGAGAAGCTGCGCCCGGTTGGCGAGGCATTCCAGATCTAACTCTTCGCGATGAGATTCACCTTCGGAGAGGGATATGGGATGATTATTTCAATTATTTGTACATCTTCCACAAATATCAACCCCTCTTTTGGCAATGGTACATGGTTGATGAAGCCACTGGTCTCGGGGTATCTCCCACCACTCCTGCACAGCGTCTCCCACGTCTTGCTGTCACGTCGTTGCAATCTGTCCGTGCAATGCTTTTAAGACCCATCCTTGCGTGTAAAATCATCATCTTTGTCGACCGCGCCGAGGTAAAATTGCTCGAGAAGCTGCCCCGTAATGTTGGCGCTTCTATTGTTATTTGACTGTGCGTTTATGCGCCTCCGACCAGGATGTTGTTGACAGGGATATGAATAAGCTTGACGATGTAGCCGACAGCGCCCATGATGAGGAAACCGACGCCGACGGCCTGGCAGAGCTTCAGGAATTCGAGCTTGTCGGCTGAAAGGACGACGTCAGTACTTGACGAGTTCGTCAACAAGTGGAGGCGCTACGTACGCTTGGTGCACCTTCTCATAAACTGGACACCCTCTTGGGCGAACTCGGAGGGAACCTCGAGGATCTCCTTGACTTGGTCGGCCATTGTGGATAGAAGCGCGTGGGTATTTAGAAGAGGGGATGACGGTTTGATGAAAGTCGCGAGTAAAATTCCAATGGGCCGTGGTGGAACAGGAAATCACAAGGTCGATAAAAGAATGGCGCGACGACGGTGTGTTTAAGACGTGCAGGTCGGGTGGGTGGAAGATTCGAGAGATTGATGAGTTGAAGGGAGATGTGTTAAATTGAGCGCGCTGTCACCAACTGGTCCCCCGAAATTTCGGGTCAAGCTCCCGCTGTGGAAGGAAGAGCCAGATTGCCATTCAGGAGGCGATGGAGGAACTATGCGCCGACCGCCGAAGCGCACGCCACAGCGCTGATCTCAGGTTGATAAGATAGGAAGAGCCTCAGTGTTCCTTTAGTGGAGGAGGGCCCCTGGATTTCCCCGCCACTGGGAGGAGGGTCTGGTCTGGACCACTGACCAGCCACAACTCAGCGCATTCGAACACACGACAGGGAGGGAAGGTACCGCTTTGCAATAGGCAGCTTCTGGGCCCACTATGAGACCCACTGACGGACACTAGAGTCTGTGCCTGCTGCAACCTGGCGGCCGTGGCCCTTGCCCGGTCTCGCCTGGTTCAGGTTGCAACCTCAACTCTTTCACTCAGGAGCTTCCCCCAGTTTTCTTCTCTTCCAAACGTTCTTCCTACGTCCGCTTCGACCGCATCGACCGCATTTTTCATCGCGTCAACATCCCACTGAGCCGTCCCTTGCTGTCCGATTCGATTCATCCGACGCGTCGGTCTCCGGCTCTCACAGAATACTTAAGAATTTGCCAGCGAAGCAACGCGCTATTGCTGCTTTCCTACTCCGCCAGGAAACCTTAGCTGGGCTCCTTGGATCACCTTCTAACCACGGCTGACAGCATCAGCCGCGCAGTGATTGGGCAGGCACGCGCGTGGAGCGTCGGCCAAAGGCGGTGGCAGAACGAGCAAACAGTCTCTGTAGTCTCGGGATCCTGTTTCCATTCTCCCTCGTCCAACTACATCTTTTGCCTGTACCTAAGGCTTCCGGGCCGAACAAAGGGGAAAAAAAACCCCCCGTCATCTCACCCATTGGGGAAGACTGAAGCACAGAGCTTCGTCTTCAATTTTATTGGGCTAAAGGAGAGGATCACATTGGCTTGGGCATTCCATCCAACCTCTTCCATCTTGTCTGCGGAACGAGGAGTGTACGTATCAGATGTTCTCAGTTTCTATCCTTTGCTCGATTTCCGGCTCAAGATTTGGCTATGACCCTGTAAATGGCAGCGGCTGATGATCATGTTTCCAAGACTGCAGACGGTTCCTGTATCTCGCAGACTAATAACAACCTTATACCCACAACCAAGCTCACTGCTCCAACTCACGGCTACCAGATACCACTGTCAACATGGCTGAGGAGGAATTTGAGATCGACATTTACGGCGACGCGCCTCAAGACCATCAAGATGGCAACGCCGAGACCTACGATGGACAGCAGGCCAACGGTCACGTCAACGAGCACCACGAACAGCACGAGCAACACGAGGACCAGCAGAAACACGATCAGCACGACCAGCACAATCAGCAGGAGGAGTATACCGAGCAACAGGATGCGTCCGCTCCTCAGCAGGGTGTGAAGCGAAAGGGCGACGACCGACCTGTCGACCCTGGCGCGACAACAGCCCTGATGATCTCGGAGCTTAACTGGTGGAACACCGACGATGACATTAGGGGATATGCTAGGACGGCCCACTGCGAAGACGAGTTGAAAGAAATCACGTTTAGCGAACACAAGGTCAACGGCAAGAGCAAGGGGTATGATCCGCGACGAAAGTTAGACGTTTCGCTACTAACTTCCAATATAGTCAAGCTTATGTCGAGTTCACAACGCAGCAAGCAGCGACGGCCGCTAAGCACGCCCTTGAGGCTACAGACGGCGGACAGGGCGCCCCAAAGAAGCACCAGGTTACCTACTCCAATCCCCACGTCAACCCGTTCCGTACGCTGCCTAAGGATGCGCCGAACCGCGCGGGCAAGGACCAGGGCAACAGGCCTGGCAGCAACTACAATAACCAAGGCTCCTCCATGGGCGGTGACTTCCGCGGTAACGGCTACCGAGGCCGTGGTGGTTTCAACGGTCCACGTGGAGGCATGAACCAGGGCGGATTCAACCGCAACTTCTCGGGCGGTATGGGAGGCGGCTTCAACAACAATATGGGCGGTGGCTTCAATAACGGCATGGGCGGTGGTAACTTCGGCGGTGGCGGTTTTCAGCGAGGCGGCGGTTTCGGCGGAGGTATGCGTGGCGGTCCCGGAATGCGCGGTGGACGAGGCGGAATGCACAACCCCATGGGCGGCATGGGTATGGGGCCGATGGGTGGTATGCCGATGGGAGGCATGCCCAATATGGGTATGATGGGTGGTGGTATGCCCGGTACGGCCCCTTCTTCTCTTGGATTCTCTCAGCAAAGTCACAACCCCTCAACACCTCCAGCCACTGGTCCATCCCAGAAGCGCAAGCACTCTGGCCGGCGTAAGGGCAAAGCTGCCAAGCCCGACCAAGCGCAACCCCCCTCACACCCCAAGCGTCAGAAGGTGCAACCTCGGCCTGTAGCAGTAAATTCCCCATCTGTACCGGCACCGGAGGTGGGCCGATGGACGAAGGAGCGTGGCTTAGAGTTTACCGCGGGAGCCCTTCCATTCCCTGCTTCTCTGCCGCCAGGCTCGAGCATGTCTCGTCAAGCTTGGCACTCTCGCTATTCCCCCCCGACTGATTTCTCCTCTGTTTGCAATTCATCCGTTCTGGCTGTGGTGGGCAGACAAGCTGACTGTTTCTTAGGGTTCCAAGGCATGCCGCAGCAGTTTAACCCCGGATTCTTTGGCGGCAACCAAGGTGGAGGCAACGACTGGGGTAACCCCCACGGCGCGAAGCGACCTCGACCAGAGTAGGACTCCCGACTTAGACGCTATGCCCGACCCCAGAGAGAAGGAGAGCTTTGGAAACGGGGTCGCTGAGTCGAAACTCTGATGTCATTACTTCGTTATTCTTCCGACGTTTTCCCCGCGTTGCCGAGAACACCTCCCGTCCGAGATGAACCTGAGATCCATTCTACTGGCTAAGTTGCGACTTCTGGCAGTAGTTTTCTCTCTACTCTGTGCATTCACAGGAAAAGAATGCAGACCACGAGGACCCGTTTGTTCCAGGAGGGGGAGTGGGAGCGGCCTGGGAAAACATCGATCCTCACCTAGAATTCTAAGTTGCTAAAGCTGGACAGAAGGATACATTTCCATCTCCAACCGTTCCCTTGAGTTACTGGTTTTGTTGTATGTGTACTATTAGATTTTGGCTGCACGGAAACGGCACCGTGGCAGCTCGGCACCGGCGTTACAGTTGTTCAGACTTCAAAAGCACAATCGACAAGTGCGATTCATCACTTTCATATCTTTTCGGAGGCTGTGCGAGTGTTGTTCATTCATGCGTCGAGTTTCCGTATCGTGGCGCGTACCAGCTCCTGTATCTGTTTCCAGCGCTTCACGACCATCTGCCGCTGAAACTCCTCCCCTTCGTCCAGCCCACCCACGACCTCGATCTTGGACCCGATCTCCTCGTCATACGCCGTGAGTATCTCCCGCAGCAGCCCGTCGACCTCGGGCTGTTCCGCCTCCCCGTCCGTGAACCCGTCCACAAACTGAGCCCACCGCCTAGAAGGCAACACCAACGTCCGCAGCGCAACCTGCGTCCGGTAGCAGACCGTCTCGGCATCGAGCATGTACTTCCCCAGGAACCCCCGCTCCTCGAGCCGTCGCCTATGAGCGGCGCTCAGCCGCGGGAGGACCGCATCGTCGAGGCACGCCTCGTCCCACTCGTTTTCGCCCTGGGCCATGACGAAGCCGTACTCCACGAGGAGGAAGTCGTTGCTGTGCCGGCCGTAGCAGATGTGGATCTCTTCGTCCGGGCCGTAGTCCCTGTCGGCTTTGATGGTGAAGGAGCGGGCGTCGAAGGCGACGGAGCAGCCCCGGGACGAGTGGTTGAGGAGGTCGGCGACGGGCTGGAGGATCATGTGGTCATCGCGGTGACGTTTTGCGGTCTTTGGGGTGACGTGGTAGAATGTGCGCGAGTTTACGAGGAGCCAGGCGTGGCGGTAGTCTTCGTACTCGAGGTCTGGGAAGGAGGACGACACCAAAGACCAGTGAGACTCGAACTTTTCGCGCTGGGCCGAGAGGAGTGACGACGCCGTGGGCGGGAGGAGAGATGTTAGGGAGGAGGGCCAGGTTAGGGGGCACGAGGAGAGGTCACGGGGTGTGGGAAAGACGGCAGACCAAGTCTCGAAGGAGGAGGAGGCGTCGAGGGCGACGTCGAGGGCGAGGAGGGCGTGGACGGGGGCGTCTTTAGGGAAGGGACTGGTTAGGGGTTTTGGGATTGTCGAGAGAGCTTTCAGGCATGGTATGGGGACGTCGATGATTGCTTCGTCTTTCTGAAGGGCGTGTTAGTAACGAGTATGGGAAACGGCATGAAGTAGATGGGATGAAGGGAGGGAGGAAGGGAGCAAAGGTATACCTTGATGGGGGATGTCGCAACGATGCCTATGCCTCTTCCTGGGAGGGCGCGGGGGCCGACTTTGGTCACTGTTATGCCCTGGGTCTCGGCCCAGGACAGGAGGTTCTCGATGGCATCCATGGTGTGGGAAGTGAGTGTAGGTGCTGGGGGTCGGGTATCCTTGAGCGATTGATTAAGCGAGACTGAGTAGTTGGAGCCGACGTCAACTAAGTTTCTCCAGGCGGTCTCTTCTGATCCCGGTTCAAGCTTGCTTTAAGCGGGAAGCAGTATTAGACGAAATGCCAATTCGTTGGTGAGGATCTCAGGCGCACACTCTCATACCATCGGTGGGTTCGACACCGGGGTGAGAGTGACCAGTCAGTTGCGCGCGTAACTGGAGCAAGCGAGTGTGGTGAGTAGCTTGCAAGAGTGCATGGCAAAGTATCTGTAAACAAATGAGTTGGCAAGGTTACTACGAAGCTTAAACCAGAACAGCTCAGACTCACAAGGGGCTGTTGTAAGAACTCAAGAATGAGAGGAACTCAAGTTGCGATGAAGAAGCCGTCAAAACTTGAGCGACGAATCAGGGCACCGCGACAAACATCCCGGCGATCTGGAACGGCCTGTCCAGCCCACAGCGGCAGTGCACTGCACCTCGACTCAGTGAGGAAAGTCGGCGCTAGTGCCCACCGATGCCCCGACCCTCCTCAATGCTCGGGCGGCCCGTCGCGAGGTGAGGTAATCGAACTGCCCCGAGCTCTCAAAAAGTGTTCCGGTCATCGAACCACCCTCACCAGGTCTGATCGGACAGCTCCCGGCAGCTTTCTACGGCTTCCTACAGCTCCATTTCCTCGACATAATTCTCGACATCCGTCCACGACATGTAACCGGCGACCAACAAATCCAAGAAAGAATCACAAAATGAAAGCCCTCCGCGCCCTTCCCCCGGCAGCAGCTCGCCGCGCCCTGCCCGCCATCTGCGCCGCCTGTTCCGCAACAACACCTTCCTCCTCGCCGGCAAACCGCCCGTTCTCTGTCCTCAACCGCCCGCCGCCGAACTACCCCGGCCACGTCCCCCTCACAAAGATCGAACGCACCGGCCTCGCCCTCGGCGCGGGCATCTGGTCCCTCCTGAACCCCTACCGTGGCGACCTCATCGCCGCCGTCGGCGAGGCGACCGCGACGCCCTACTTCATCTACCGCCTGCGTGATGCCATGCTCGCCGACCCGACGGGCCGCCGGATCCTCCGCGACCGGCCGCGCATAACCTCCACCTCGCTGAACCTCGACCGCCTGCGCGGGATGCCCGAGAACAGCGTCGGGAGGGCGTACGTCGGCTGGCTCGACGCCGAGGGCGTGAGCCCGGACACGCGGCCCGTGGTGCGGTATATTGACGACCCGGAGTGCGCCTACGTCATGCAGAGGTACCGCGAGTGTCACGACTTCTACCACGCGCTGACGGGCCTGCCGATCGTGCGGGAGGGCGAGGTGGCGCTCAAGGCCTTCGAGTTCGCGAACACGCTGATCCCAATGACGGGGTTCGCGGTGCTGAGCTATGCGACCATGAAGAAGGGGGAACGGAAGAGGTTTCGGGAGATTTACGGGCCCTGGGCGCTGAAGAACGGAATGAAGGCGAAGGAGGTGATTAACGTCTATTGGGAGGAGCAGCTGGAAAGGGACGTGGATGAGTTGAGGACCGAGCTGGGGCTCGAGAGGCCGCCTAACATGAGGGCCATTCGGAAGCGAGAGCGGGAGGAGAGGATGAGGGCTCAGGAGGGTATGAAGGGGAGGTAGGCCAGACACGCGTGTACGGGTAGTGTATGTTATGTGTAGTTATTTTGTAGTGTCCTATGGAAATCCCACCCGGACGGAAGCCAACCTGCTGTTTCGCAGCATGCTCATAACGCCCTCCAACGCCGGCACATGATACCTGCCCGCCGAGGGAGGTCCTTGTGTGCAGTCGTTTTTACTCAGAGAGACCGTTTCGTAAGAACCCTGCCCATGAAATGTGGGTGCGTACGCATTCTTGATGATACCCTCCTCCGCATCGTCCCGACTCTCGACCAGACAACAGCAGCCCTCACAAATCCAACAGGTCGTCATCGTCGTCATCCCACCCCTTGCGTCTGCTGACGACAATCTTCTCTTCCTCCTTGTTGTCGGCGACGGCCGCGAGCAGCTCCTTGAGCTGGGCCTCGGTGACCTTGCTGCGCAGCTGGCCGCTCTGCGCGAGCATGATGAGCCGGTTCTCGACGTCCTGTGCGCGCTGCTCCTTGACGAGCCGGATGCGGCCCAGCCGGTCCGCCGCCTCGGGGTGCAGGATCTGGTTGAGTATCTGTTGGCGGGCGTCTTGTTCCTGTTGCCTGCGTCGCGTGGGTGGTCAGCTGGTAAGGTTTCTTGAGATGCGGTCGCAGGAGTATTTTCCGGGGAGCTGCCGCAATGGGGGTGTGCACATTCCCGAACAAAGGGGGCGGGCTCTTACTGTCTCTGTTCTTGCTGCTGCTTCTGGTTCGAGCCGCCGCCGGAGCTGCCTCCCGCCCCGCCCTGCGCCTTGAGCTGCTCGAGGCGGGCCTTGCGGATCTGCGTGTCGCGGGTCAGTATCCAAGACTCGCACGTGCCGACAATGGCGAGCCAGCGTCGCTCACCTGGTCAAGTTCGGAGTCGTCCATGTTCGCGGGTATCTGGGTGCTGCTTTGCGCGGCGTTGTTGATGTTTGGTCGAAAGGGAAACGCGGGGCCGCCTTGCCTGCCTGACGTCCAAGTTTTTGGCGGGGTTGGACCTCTAGGGGTTTCTGGCGCCTTACAAATTTCATGCCGGCAGACGTGGAGTACATGGGATGGCCAGAACATGACAACTCGGCCAACGTGAACAAATCGTTTCGAATGTACTGTGCAACAAGTATCTCTCATAGATTGTCGAGTCATCTCACCCGCTTGAAATAATATCTTGATTCATCTAAAAGGTAGTCGTACAATGCTAATTCGCCCATCAATATACACACGAACCCAGCAGTCTTGCAACCGCTTACGCAAAAGTCTACCGCCTCGAGGTCACCTCGAAAGGGATATATGACCGAATCTTCTCCAACTGCGCCTTGTGCTTCGCCTTCACCATGCCCACCACCATCTCATTTGCCGGCAGCTTCACCCCCAGCCTGCGTCCCCTCTCGATGAAAAACCCGTTGAGGTAGTCAATGTCCGTCAGCATACCGCGCTGGATCTGCAGCGCCATCTTGCTCGGCGCCGAGCCCTTGCCCCTGAGCTTCCCCATGATCTCCTTGCGCATGCCCTCGCCCCGTAGCACGGCCTGCAGCTCAGGCGAGTTCTTGACCTCGGGCATGCGCGCCACGACGTCGGCGATCTCCTTGAGCAGCTGGGTGATGAGCTTGTTGGCCGTCGGGTTGTAGATGAGCTGCTCGTAGCGGTAGTCCAGCATGACGCAGATTGGGTCGATGACGGCCGAGAACATGAGCGACGGGATCTTGAGCTTCATCCAGCTGTCGAGCGCGAGGCCCTTGGCCTGGAGCACGTCCGAGGACGCGAACTTTTCGAGCATGCCCTGCGTCCGCAACCATGTGTCCGTCGAGAGGTGCTTGTCCTTCCTCCTGCCTATATATGGCCGCACGCCCGTCAGGACGGTTTCGTACTCGGGTGCCATCACCTTGACCGACTTCGTTTTGCGGTCGTATGCCAACGGATGGCTCATGTGTCCGAGCACGATCGACGGGCGCTTCTTCGCGTCTGTGAAGACCCGGTTGTTGACAGCCTCGGCGACTCCAAGCCCGTCTTGAATATAGCATACAGCTGTCCGGTCGTCCAACCGGTGCTTCACCTGCTCGAGCATTTTGACGGTCTGGCTCGGTCTCCCGGCAACCACCAAATTGCTAATGTGTCCGTCCTCTTGTTCCGGCTCCTTGGCCTGCTGGGCTGCAACATTAGGTTCGATCCAACTTCCAGCGCTCCTCCTCACTCCCAGGTTTCCGGAAACGTTCTGATACGGTGTGTTGTTCGGTAAGTTTACCGCCTTCACGCTGTCGTAGATGCCGTGCAGGGCGTGCGACAGAAACTTTGACCGTTCGTCCTTCCCCAGAATATGCACCGTCCGCGACGATGGCGGTGGCGGTGAATTGTGTCCCATCATAACCGCCGGCACGTAGAACCGCGATAACGAATCCGCTCTGAAAATAGCGTACAGCTCCTTCTCGTTTTGCTCCGGCTGCAGCCCCAGCACCTTGTTGAACTTCTGCTTCTTCTCCCCGGGCACGCCCAGTGTCTCCGCGCCAGGGACCGTCGCCGCCATCTCCTTGGGCGCCACCCTACCCGGGGCGATGCCGTGTGGCGGCGCTCCTCGCCCGAGGCCGAGTTTATTTGAAGAATCAACCGAGACGCATCTGATGGCTCCCCGGCCGGCACAGGCACTACCTGTCCTCCATAGTGTATGTGGTGTGGGTATCCGCGCGGAGAGCCGCGGTCTCGGAAGGCTTGCCAGAGTGCCTGCCACGGTGGATGAGGTTCTCGGGGGTTCGGCGCAATCACTGCGCAGTGTTCATCGGGGTATTGAGGACTGTTATCGGCTGATACGGCGGCGTTGACTCGATTGGTGTGTTCTCCGTTGTCGAGGGTTTCGGGAAGTGGACTCGAATACTGTAGGGATGCGGTTCGTGGTTAATGAGCGTGTGGTCTTTGTCGCAAGCAGGAGGCGGCTTCGCGGTGTGTGGATGACGGGGACATTCCTCAAATTTTGGCGCGTGGTAGCCGTAGATTCCCGGCCGGCAGGGGACCCACCAACCGGCAGCCACCCCAGCGCCTCGTTAGATGCATGCAAATCCTTCAACACCCGGATTCCTGAATTTTCATCCATCTCATCAGTGAGCAGGACCTTGCCAACGAGCCACTCACTTACTTACACGCGTCGACCCGAGATATCGTTTACCTGAGACTCTTTTCTCGCTCTTATCATTTTAACCTTTCCCGCACCTCGAAAACACCTCATTATGGCGCTGAAGGACATGACACCCGACCTGAAGAAGCTCGATTCTCACATCGACTCTCTCGAGGACGCGCTCAAGCCCCTGGTTGACGGCCTTCCCGAAATGGCCAACGAGCTCCCGCTCCTCGACAAGGCCAAGATGTTTGCCCTGACCGCTTACTCCATCGAGTCTCTTCTTTTCTGTTCGTTACTCCCTTTTCTCGTACCCAGAGACCTTCTGCTAACCCCCGTGGTAGCTGCCCTCCGGCTGCAAGGCATAGACGCCAAGGACCATCAGGTCATGACAGAACTCAAGCGCGTGCAGCAGTACTTTGGCAAAATCAAGAAAGTAGAGGAGACGCCGGCCCAGCGGACCATGACCGTCAACACGGAGGCCGCAACGCGCATCCTCAAGGCGGACCTTGTAAGTATTGGCTTAGACTTCAAGACGTCTCGAACACCCGACACGGCTAATCATCATAGGGCGGAAACGACAACGGGTTGAAGAAGAGGCTCGAGGAGAAGCTGGCCGAGGAGCGTGCCAAGGCGTTGCTCAACTCTATGCAGAAGGCCAAGAGACCGGCGCCCGAGTCGCCGTCCGCCAGCTCTTCCGGCCCGGAGAAGAAGCAGAGGAACTCGAGGCGGAAGAGCTCCGGCAAGAAGAACAACTCATGAACGCCGGAGTGGACGCGGGAGCGGAATGTGAACGAGGTGCATAGTATACCCGTTGGCCGAGGTTGCGCCAATCGCACGATGACTCGGGCCGCGGGCAGGATGTTCTTGTGCATCATCGCTTATGGAAGACCAACCACTATGGCTGGATGCTAGATCAGCAGTAGGCCAGATGAGGCTCGAGAGGAGTAATGGCCTTGTAATGGACCACCCCACGCGAGATCAAGGCTCAGTCTAGGTTGGCTGAGAGGTTCATCACGGGAAAAGAGTGGCCAATATTCTTTTACGCATTGGGAAAACGGATACCCTCGAGATAGACATGAATACCACATAATGACCAAACCTTTTCTTAAAAACCGGTTCCTCATCCCAAAGTCACCCTGTCACTCGAGCACGTCTCACATCTGAGAGGAACCCCTTTTGTTGAATACCTCCCCTCGTCGATACCGTCTGGTGACATACCCACCAATCCAGAAAAGACCCCTTCTCCATTTTCTGACCACGACCAAATTCGCTTCGCGCTGATTGGACACACCTCGCCACCGACCCTGGCTCGCAAATCCCAAAAAAGCCGAGCTTCCAGCAAGACAATCGTTTTTAGCCCCGGCCGGCGCATAACTTCTGCCGACTTCCCTCAAGATCCACCACGACAGCATCTTCGGCTCCCTCATCACCAACACACTCTTTCTTCACGAGCCAGCGAACAAACCACGACACACGCACACACCCTCCTTCTCGAGCTTCGGTCAACCAAACACACAAATCACCCAATATGCCTCGTCAACGCTCCGCCGGCCGCCCCAGCGCCGCCCCCTCGCGCCCTACCGTCTCGGCCGCGAAGCCCGCCCCCGTCCAGTCTCGCCCTGCCACGACCATGGCCGCTCCTCCCCAGCAGCACGCAGCTCCCCCGGCCGCGGCGCCCGCCGCTGCCGCGCCCTCGCAGGGCCCTGGTCTCTTCGGCCAGATGGCCAGCACCGCTGCGTACGTTTAGGCCCCCCTTGAGCTCCCTGCGAAGATCTACACCATCGGGAGGAACCGTCGAGGTCCCAACTTGACGGTTGCTCCTGAATCCGCTGCGCACGATCATCCTGCCCGAGCACACCCAGAAGCAGTGTTAGCTGACAAATGTTCAACAGCGGTGTCGCGATCGGCTCCTCCATCGGCCACGCCATCGGCGGCATGTTCGGCGGCGGTTCCTCCGCCCCCGCCGAGGCCGCGCCCCAGTCCAACTTCCCCGTCGCCGCCTCGGGCGAGTCTCAGACGACGCAGCAGTGGGGCAACAACTGCGCCGGCGCGACCCAGCAGTTCACAAAGTGCATGGACGAGCACGGCGGCAACATGCAGATCTGCAACTGGTACCTCGAGCAGCTCAAGGCCTGCCAGGCGGCCGCCAGCCAGTACTAAACGTCTCTGATCTCGTGCCACGTCTCGCAGTCGGGTGCTGGTATCTGGGTGGTTGAAGCCCCTTCCCCATTGGAGGGCGGGCATTATATGTAAATTAATAAAGCAAAGGGATTTGGAAGGGAATTTCAAAACAAACAAACGACAAACTGGGCTCGGAGCTTCACGGGATTTCGTGCGGCATTTGCATTAACGGAAGCATATTGAACATGGGGCCTTTTTGGACAAATCATTACATCTCCCACGGTGTACAATATATGACATTCCCACTCGTCAAACCCTGGCAGCTCTCGTTGTGCCTCGTCTGTTACTGTGATGCATTCATGTGACACCTCCATTGGCACGTCCTTACTCGTCCTTCTCGTCCGGCCGCGGCTCAAAATTCAGCTACAGTAGTTAGTACTCGCGCTCACGATTTAGCCCCTGTGCTGGGGAAGAGGACAGGTTGACTCACCGAGTTGCCGTTGTAAAGCTGATGATCGCCCCTCCGATCATCCGGGTTCGCGAACTGCGAGAACCTTCCCTTGCGCTGCTCCCTCACCGTGACAGGCTCCGCGCCAGCCTCCTCTGGCGCCTGCCTCCTCGCCCCAAGCCCCGCAAAGACGCCCGATATGAGCCCCCAGAACCACTGCAACAGCGTCAACGGCAAGAGTAGGAATCCCACGGCCATGCTCCCTGCAGAGGAACCCTCGTACGCGCTGACATGCGCGCCGACAGGCGCCAGCACGAGCGTCGAGGACGGCGAAAGCCCCAGCTCCGCAAGGCTCTTGTCCTCCTCCGTATCGTCGATTAGCTTGCTTGGCAGCGGCGCCAGAACGACCTTGAACCGGTACGGCTCCTTGCCCCCGTCCGTCCTCTCGCTGTCGACCCACGCCCGCACGTCACCGCCAATAGTAGTCTTGCTAGAGAACCGCGAGCGGATCGTGGATCCGTCTAGAAGGCGCACTTGCAGCGCGGTCATGCCGCTCGCCGAGGACATCGATGGGGCCAGGGAACTCGACTCGGACTTCGTAAGCGCGGCGGCGACATCGCCCAGCTTCGGCGACGAATTTTGCTCCCGCGCGGCAGCGCGCTCGGCGCCTTTGCCCGTCTCTCCGCGCGGTCGTCCTCGATCTTCTTCAGGATGCGTGCTTTCTCATCCGCGGCCTCCTGGCGCGCCTTCTTAAGAGCATCCTTGTGGTTGCGCGTCTGCTCGGCTTGCTTGGAGTTGTCGGTCTCGGCCTTCTCGGCTGCCGCGGCGCGGGCTGCCTTCGCCTTGCGCTCCGACTCGAGGCGTTTGGATTCGAGTCGGGCAGCGCGCTCTGCAAGGACTGCGCGCAGGGTGGCGGCGTTGTCTTCTTCCTGGGTTGGCGTGGCGGGGCCGCGGGGGCTGGAGTCGGATGTGCTAGGTCGAGCGGGTTGAGGCTGAGTGTTGGTCGAGGGGGCTGCAGGTTGGGGAGGGTTGAACGGGGTCTCATCGTACAAATCATCAGTCGATTGAGCAACCGGTGCGGGTGCCGGGGCTGCAGGTTGAGGTGCCGCCGTTTGGCCTTGAGCGCCGCGGAAGGCCGTCGTCACCCGTCTAACGAACTCATCCTTGCTGGTACCAGCGGCGATGTACTCCTTGAGGTCGCCATTCTTGATGACTACGACGGTAGGCGTGTTGGGAAGTGGGAAGATGGCGGCCAGGTATCCCGCCTCTTCCGAACCCTTCTTCAACCGCAGGGCTACAGCCTCATCCTGGAGCAGGGTTGCGATCTACATAGCGTAAGCTTTGGTCACCTACTGTCGAGGACACAATCTCACAGAGCTTTCGGTCAGGTACTCAGTTTCCCAGGTTTGGCTCTCAGCTTCTTCGTCTAATCTGTGTCAGTCGTACAGTTGCGGGCGAGGTTGAGAGATAGGATATAAGCTTACCCGTCACGAAACAGAATACGCACTTGCTCTGCTGCAGCGCCGTAGCGATTCCTTCTTGCAAGCTTCCCGTGAAAAACATTGTGAGTTCTTCGATCGTGAAAACAATCACTGCTGTAGTTTGGTCACCGCGGTATGTGAAATCTGCGAAGCCAACTCCTCTGGTAAAGCGAGGGATGCTGTGGAGCTCCAAGACGGGACCGAACGGAACCGCAGGTAGGGTAGTTACAATGGCTGTCTTATTCTGGCTCTTTTATCAAGTCTTTTGAGACGCAAGAACCAGAGTTGCAGGAATCGTTCCTCGAAGTGACGGAAATCAAAGTCAATGCTGTTGAGTACCGATATCAGAAGCTCAACGGACGACAGGGGACAGGTGTCGTCGACGCATTCAAAGAACGGGCAGCGAGGGACTGGACCTTGCCTTAGTCCGGTACTATCCATCCCTCCCTTCCGGGGTACCAATCCGCTGCGCACCAACCAATCACCGTCACCATCAACAACCCCACACCAGGCGCCACTGGTGCCACTGTTGCAGCAGCTCTCCAAAAAATGCACCTCATCCGTGCTGCCCATCGTCGGTAGGTACCCTGGAAAGGTAAACGCATCGAACCCCAGAAAAACGAAATGTCCTGACCTCATCGAACCTAGAGCTTTCCGACTTTCCACTCGCACCTTTCAGCAAAACGCAGCACCAACGAGCGAGTCCACGATGCCTCCTCCACTACCAAGGGCCTTCCTCCGGCCACCAGGCCTCGCGGCGCAGGCCTGTCTGAAATCAATCGCCCGCCCCAGGGCGTTCCTTCATCCCAGACCATCCGCACCAGCGACAACATCATCGCCCTCCCGCGCGTTCCACACCACCCCGCGCGCCCGCGCCTCCGAACCGGCACCGGACTTCATCTCCATAGTCGACAACCCGCCCGACCTGGTTCGCGCCGGACGGCGCCACGGGCCGGGCCTCATCATCCTCGCCCTCATCCCCATAACCGCCTTCGCCCTGGGCACATGGCAAGTGCAGCGCCTAGGCTGGAAGACGGACCTCATCGCGAAGTTCGAAGACCGCCTCGTTCGTGACCCCCTTCCTCTCCCGCCGAAAATCGACCCCGAGGCCGTCGCCGAGTTCGACTACCGCCGCGTCTACGCCACAGGCCGCTTCCGCCATGACAAGGAGATGCTCATCGGCCCGAGGATGTGGGACGGCGAGCAGGGGTACATGGTCGTCACGCCGCTCGAGAGAGAAGGGGAAGGAACCACAGTGCTGGTGAACCGCGGATGGATCAGCAAAGACATGGCGGACCAGCGGAAACGGCCGGCGAGCGCGCTGCCGCGGGGCGAGGTTACGGTCGAGGGCTTGTTGAGGGAGCCGTGGAAGAAGAACATGTTTACGCCGGATAACCGCCCGGACCGGTGGGAGTTTTTCTTTCCCGATGTGCACCAGATGGCGCAGCTGACGGGGAGTCAGCCCGTTTGGATTGAGGCTACTCTTGGTACGTGGACTATCCCATTCTCTTGAGTCTCCTTCCCGTGCGAGGAACTTGCTACGGTGTACATGCTGATATTTATCCTCGTCGCAGACACGAGTTCTTTCGTGTCATGGACCTTAAGTCCAAGGGTATTCCTATCGGGAGAGCCGCCGAGGTGAACCTGCGGAATAACCATGCCCAGTACATCTTTACATGGTAAGGCTCCTTGTCCTCCTTTCGTACCCGCATGTTCAATACTGATTTACATGATAGGTACGGGCTTGCGTTCGCCACCTCGATTATGCTGTGGATGGTCGTCAAAAAGCCCCCATCTGACGTCTCGCGGCGGGTGCGCATGAATAAGCATTGGTAAGAGCACGTGGGTTCCTTCCGAGGGAAATCGCGCGTCGTAGTGGTGCGCCATGAAGACATTTCAAGTCACTTCCTCCTCTCCGCCGCCGTCGGTCACGCGACGGCGCTTCTTCCTAGGCTCCGCCGGGGGCGGCGGCTTAGGCATCCTCAACTCTTGAAGCAGTTCCCGGGGCAAATGCCTGTGCGCTAGGGAAAAGGGCGTGGTCGTCTGGTTTGTCTGGCGTTGTCTGTAAGAGTATTAGGCACACAACATACTGTACAAATTTTGTGGATATATAAAAGAGAGTCTATAGCCCAAAGAGGGTTGGTTACTTTGGTTGATAAGCAGACGTACCTTCGCATAAGAGTGAGCATATCGCTCTCGTCGATCGTTTTTCGTTTCGCGTGCTTCGCATATGCCGACAAGTCGTCGCCCAGCTGCTCAAAGAACCAATCCGACGCCCGCTGGATCTCCATCAGCGTCTCCGGGCTGATCTTGGTCTTGCTGATGCCGCTGGACTGCGCAAAGGTGTTCGCCAACCTCTTTACAACCGTCGGCGGTAGGGATGGGTACTCCACGTTGTACTTTGACAACTTAACGCCGCGCTTCGTTTTGCGTGGCCTCTGCTCAAAATGCGCGCTGGCCTCCGTCTCGCCGTCGAGCTCCGCCGCCTCAGCCGGTTCGACCGGCGTCGAACTGCGCAAATCGTAGTGAGAACTACCGAAGCCCATGTCCTCATCCATGGGGGGGTTCGGCTCGTCATCGGCCGGCGCGATGTTGAGCGACGGCTGTTCGTCTGTGATTTCGGGTAATGGTCGGGATGGCGAGCTCTGTCCTTCCACCGCCATCATGAACGTTGTCTGGTTGTCCGCGTCGACGGGCACCTCGAAACCAAAGTCGCTTTCCCTTGCTGATGCGAGCGTCTGCCGTCTAAGGTTTTCGTCCTCGACTCTGCGGCAAAGATTAGCAACCGCCTCAGCGCAAGCATAAAACCGAAGCTGCACTCACCTGCCAAACGACTCCTCCTGCTCTCGTCCACCCTCCTCGTCCAACGCCCCAACCTCAAACCCAGGTAAGAACCCTTCCCCGCCATCATCATCATCATCATCATCCAAGTCCCCATAGTTTCTATACTCGCTCAACCGCACGCTCCCCATCGACATGCGCGACAGCTGCTCCGTATACGCCCGTCTGGGAAACTCAATCGTCGCGTTCTCATCAATCTGTGACAACTCTGGGGCCACCAAATCGTCCTCATCCTCATCTTCGACGTCCAACGGTAACGACAGCCTCGGTCTATCGATAGGAAGCTCGTCGTCTTCGTCATCATCGTATGCCAGACTCCTCCTGTCTGCGGTCCGGATCGGCAGATTCGTGCTGGGCGCCCGCGAACCCAGGTCGCTCGGCGACGACGACGAAGATATCGGCTGTGTGTTGTGCTTCACAACCCGGCTCAGCCCTCGGAGGACATCGTGCAGAGATTCCCTCCGTGGCCGGAAGCTCTCGCGGCGCTTATTCTTGCCGGGTGTCAGCGCCGCGGCGCGTCGCGCATCGATCGTGCGGTATGCGGCACGAGCGTGCGGCGTTGTCGTCGCGGCAAGGGAGCGGCGGCCCGAGGCGGAGAGGCCGCGGTGGACGGAGCTGCGAATGGGGTTGTTGGACGGGGTGTGAAGGGAGGCGCGGCTTGAGGGGGGTCGAGGCTGAGAACGCGGCGGTGGGGGTTGTCGTTGCGCCGAGGGCGGAGGAGAAGAGGGGATCGTCGTCATCTGCGCCTGCAGCGGCGGCAAGGCGGGCAGTGAGGGGAGTGCGGAGGGGAGGTGAGGACATCGTGGGTGGTTTTGTGGGAGCGGCGGCCAGGTAGCCGTTACCACGGGCTGTAGAGGTTGTGAGGCGGATGAGGTAGGTGTGGTCGCGCCGTTGCGCCGTTGCGCCGCCGTTCCAAATGAGGATCAATCGGCCCAAGACGACAAAACACTCCGTTCAGAGGCGGTCCGGAGCACGGGTGAGGTGGAGATTGTTGACGGTTGTGGGCGCGGTCTGAATTTACCCCCCGCTGTCTCGGAGCTTTGCAGGACGACGCGACGCGCCTTTGCGCCGCGCAACAGGATGTCGTCGATGGGGTCGTTGCCGCACAGACCATACCAGACATCCCGTTTTCGGCCCCACCATCGGCACCCAAGCGGGCCTTCACTTGCTCAGCTCGCCTGCCTAGCTCACCGGAAAGGTTCCCACAGCTACAGCAGCGGAGGCGCCGTCTGCGAGTGTCTTGGATGGGAGGGCCCTGCATCCAGAACAACAGCTAGGATTTCGTTCAGAGTTTGTCAACCCAGGCCAACCGAGAACGAGCGACCCGGCAGGCCACTAGAAGCGAATACTGACTCGACAGCAAACTTCTTACGATGTCCACTTCAGACTTGCCGAGGGTGGGTGGGCTTAAATCCGCCTGAGCGCGAACAGCCAAGCGTTGAGTTCTCTCCGGGACCGAATCTGGCATGCCTTCAAACCCCGAGTCGGAGCCACAACCCAGTTGTTGGCGTTCAAGTGCGTTTGATATCCATCCGGAGCGGATTTACGGGAGCACGGGGCACGTCTGCACTTGAGTTGTTCTGCCAGCGAGCAGGAGTATTCAGTCGAGCCCCAACTCATTTCAAGAACAAGAAAAGTCCGATATTGCTCAGGCTTCCATGCCACAATACAGAAGTAATTAGGAATCAGCTCATGTCCCTGTGCTTCCTGCTCAGCCCTACGGCTATTACCTCAAGCCAAGAACGATTACCGAAACTTTACTTTGCTGCACGATTTTGCAGCCTCAATCCCCGCGGCGTATCATCCCGTATGGGTCTCTCTTCAATCACCGTTGACAGCTCTTACTGGCGTGCCAAGTAGCTGAGTAGACGAAAATGCCCGGATCAATAGCGGCGAGTCCCGGAGTTAGTCTTAAAATCCGCCTACTTTTGAATAACGGCTGGTGTCTCTATCACGGGGTTTGCGTGCTCGCGCTCAACTCATATGCCGCTGGTGGGCCATATCCACAAATGCATAGGTCGTCTCTCAAAAGGCATCCGGGAGAACTACCGTGATATAAAGGCTGTGGGCATCGAGTGAGATATGGCAGTCGGCTTGAGACCTAACCAAGCACAACGTATACCACTACTACTTTCCGTACCCAACAACTCAATCGCACAACATGGCCAGCGATCTCGTTCTTCTGACCGGCGCCACCGGCTTTATTGGCTACAAGACCCTCACCACGGCCCTCAAAGCTGGCTACCGCGTTCGATGCGCCATCAGGTCAAAGTCCGGCATCGACAAAATACTGGCAGCGCCTAGCATTCACAGGATCAAGCCTACGGATGACCAACTATCGTGGGTCATTGTCCCCGACATCTCAGCTCCGGGTGCGTACGATGAGGCTGTCAAGGGCGTGACCTACATCATACACTGCGCATCTCCTGTGCCAACCTTCGGCAAGGATGACCGAAAGGGAACAGACGACGAGATTTACGTCAATCCGGCAGTTGCCGGCGTCGTTGGCATGCTCACGAGCGCTGCGGCGCATGCCGGCAGTACCGTCAGGCGAATCGTAGCCACAAGCTCCATTGTGGCCATCGTCCCGATCGAGTGCTTCATGGGAAAGGGCCTAGACCGGCCGGCGTTTAATGGAGAATCCCGTGTGGCGACCCCGACTGCTCCGTATGGATCCGGATTTGGAGCCTACTGCGCCAGCAAGGTTGCGGCTCTCGAGGCATCCGAAGCCTGGATGAAGGAGCACTGCCCTGCGTTTGAACTTGTGTCCATCATCCCGGCATGGATATTCGGCCACGACGAGCTCTCTACAACTGCCGAATCGCTTCTGTCAGGTTCCAACAGCGTATTGCTCGAGTATCTGAAAGGTAGGAAGAGCGACATGCCCGTCAACTCCAGCTTCATCTCTGCCGATGACGTAGCTGCTGCGCATGTTCGCGCGCTGTCCTCATCGGTTGCCGGCAAACAAGGCTACTTCCTGGGCAGGCATGTCTCGATGGAGGATATAAGGGCCATTGCGAAGAAGAACTTTCCCCAGGCGTTCGCGGAAGGTGTATTTCGAGAAACCGGCATTCAGCCAACAGTAAACATTCCGACGGATGCTTTTGAGGGAGAGAAGATGCTTGGTCGAGAGTTTGCAAGCGGAGAAGACATGGTGAGGGACGTGGCTGGACAGTTCTTACAGCTTTTGGGTAAATGACAAGTAGAAGGTGGCGAGTCGCAACGTCCCATGGAAGTTTTGCCAGCAGTTAGTTATTTTGCCTTAAGCAGAAAAAGGCTGGAATTCCGCTAGGGAATTAAACGAGTCTTAGAATGAACACCACGGACAGACATTGATCCCACGCGGTGTTTAGCTCTCGTGCGACTGAAGAAAGTAACAGACAACGAACAGAGCTCAAGACAATCGGTGATACCTTGGGGTGAGCTATCGGCAAGGGTGTTTTGATGACGTCCGTGTTTTTGTAGTGCGTAATCGGGCGCATGGGTACGGTTACGGTTACATGTGAAGGAGCGATCTGTGCAATTTGTGACGAATTGGGTCGGGTTCGTGACGAGAAACGGAATGATACCTGGCGATGTTTCGAGAACACGTCCTTGTCTCCAATGATCTAATCCAACGCTGCGTAGTCATCAGACTTCCCCTCCAAGAACAAGAGGGGAAAACCCCATGGCGGGCTGGATTGTGAGTCGTCAACGCCAAGCAAGTAGGTGATCTGACGAGTGCTTCTTCGACTTGACAAGAGATGTTCAACAAGGAAGAGATGGGACAGGTGAAGGGGTTCAAAAGAAGCCAGCAATGAGGTGTGGTTGATGCTGGTAGGGTGGACTCCCATGGGCGGCTGAGTTGCAGGCCGGAACAGCAGCGACCACCACCGAACAACATATGATTGGGGTTGCCGATGAAAGCGTGACGCTGAGGGGAACACAACCAGGATGTTGAGAGAAGTCGACCCAACGTCCGTGCCGGTCTGGGTGAGGGTGAGGTCGGGCATGCGGGTTGATACAAAGACCGTGGTATCAATAAAGCGCTGAGCCATTGGATCTCTGACCAAATCAGACCACGAGTCTGTCCGACTTGGTCTCGTCAATCTCAATATTGCGGAGCACTTGCTCTCGCGTAGTAGGCACAAGAGAGAAGGAATGAAGTACTGGGGTGTTAGTCAAGTGAAGTGAAGTGGGTGGCCAGTTGTGAAGGATGAGGCCGGACACCTCCCCATGGAGACGGAGAACGGCGAAGGCGGGCTGGAAGGCGAAAAGAAGGAGCTTCAAAACGTTCCTCGAGTGCTCCATCGAGAGGCAGCAATTTTGTTACAAAACGTGCGTCAAGTGGCGCCTGAACTCTCATTCCGGGGCGAGCGAGAGCGGGTGGGCGGGCGGCGAAGGGTGACGGACTCCCCCCCTCTCTTTGGTGACAGAGAGAGAAAAAGAGTGCATGTGTGGGCGAACCACGCCGGCAGGCAAACTGAATGTTAAAGAAGACAGTAGAGGCCCGACTCATGAGAAACTTGGATCAAAAAGGGAACGGTAACGTAAACAAGACATCGAGGAGAGAAGACGACGACTCGGTTGGCTAACAGGTCTCTGGGAGGTTTGCCGCGATTAACTGATATCGCGCCCAGCCCCTTGCAAGTTTCGCAAAGTCACCCAGTCTTTGATGGCCGGACCGGCGCTATTCTCTTTTGGGCGAATGGCCCCGCTTCCTGGTCGTGGCCTCCCTGTCTCTTTCCCTTCGGTCTCGCTCGTCCAGTAGAAGTGAGGTGGAAGGAGCGTTCGTTCTCTGGGGAGGCACAGGTCGGCTGGCAGGAATGCCTCAGGGAATTCAATAGCCGTGCCCGTGCTCGTGCTCGTGCTCAGAATTAGAAAGAGAAAGGGGCCTCAGTCACCTTTTCCCGGAAGGGGTGGCCGCTCCGACTGATCAAATTGCAAGGTACGAAACTGCTGGACGACTGGCCGGCGAGAAATATTGAATATTGAACGTCGAGATGGGGCTCTCCAGGGATTCCATCAAGGGCCCCCCTGGAGAAACGTGAGAGCTCCCTGCGCGCGCTACTATTTAGCTCCTGCCCATCGCGAACTGCGTAAGGTGACAGGCAAGGTACTTAACCTTGCCTCAAGAACTATCCATACCGACGGTCAAGAAAGACCTTCATAGCCCGAGTCGCGAACAAAGTGTTCCTGGTCCTGTGTCATCACGACCCACCCAAGCCCAGTGTCGGAGTCGGCAACATGCGCCAAATGGTTGGGCCATCATGATAGATGGGTGGATGGCAGGCTCGAAACAAGTTGCGAGAGACTAAACTTGGGGGCATGTCGGTCTGAACAACAGCAGAGTTTCCTTCTTCTGCACATCGGACAGAGTGACCTTGCATATCGCAGCACTGAATCCCGTCATCGTGACTGAAGGTTCGACGTCAACTAGGTCCCAGCGGCACTCAACCATGGCCAGAAGCGCCATCAGTTTGACGTTCACGTCGGCGCCTGAAGAATCTTGGCCTCGCAGAGACATCACCAGTCATGCATGTCCTCTACCTCACTCACAGCCAATGGGGGGACAATCGGTCGAGGCCGTTGGAGTTCCAACTGTGGTTTCATCGGTACCGACGACCTTTTTCGATATAGACCTTGGACCAATGCAGTTGAGAAAAAACCTCTGGTGTCTGCTTCATCATATCGTCTCCTTGTGCGCTCGTCTACCCCCTTGATAGCTGACGCTATTTGGTTGTTCGAGACGGGTTGGGGTAAAGTTTGGTTCGTTGCTTGAGGCACGACATTGTCGTCGTCATTTACTGGCCAGCGTATCCCCAAGTACCTCCTCTCCCAGCGGAACGTCTGCCAATGCCAGTCAGGAACCGCATCTACAGCACCAACCACTGAATGACGGAGATTCTGAAGTTGGCACGGACCACTACAACCACACCATACCACCATCATCCAAGAACCAGAACAGTAAACCAGCCTCTTCCTCCTGCTCCTCTCTCCCCCCTCTCTTTCTCTCACTACTCACTCACTCATACGCTCACACACATGCGCTCCTCTTGTACCCTGTAGTCTCTCTTTTCCAGCGTCTATCTGGCTGCTGACGTTTCCTTTGCTGTCGTCGGCCTCCAGCCAATCTTCCAAGATCCTCGTGCCACCACACCCTCGTCCCCCATCCACATTGACACCCACATTTGGTGCTGCCATCCGCCTTTGACCATCCACCGTCCACGGTCCAAAACATCCACACCTCATTCCACACCACCACTGACTGGCCTGCACCGTGCCCGCCTGCCGGATCTTCACCACCCAATCCAGCTTGTCCTCCTTTCCCAGCCCATTAAACCCGTCCATCTCTGTCATCCCACGCGGTCAAACGCAGTGCACCGCAACTGAATGTCCGCCCGTTGATACCTTGCGCGGTTACCACGTCCATACAGAGCACCTCACAGCGCTCCTCCCACGCGCCGGCTGCGCTCATCCTCCTCGTCTCAGCTTGCACACCACCACGATCCAGTCGCCGTTTGCCTCTTCGGAACCTCTACCGCACTATCCGTCGGTTGGCAGCTCTGGTGCGACTTGCCTTCTGCATCTGTGGAACAAACACACAAGGTAAAGCGCGTTGACGCCGAAACTGTTGCAGCCGGGAGCTCCCTGCTGGCCGCGACGTCCTGCGCTGCACTGCACTGTAGCGTATCGCATCGCATCGCGCCGCAGACCGCGCTCCGGTACGTGCCACCCATCGCCCTCTTCCCTCCCTCCTTCTGCCCCCCGATCCCAAACCACGCCGCCTGTTTACGTACCTTGGCCCATACCTTGCCTCGCCCGTACCCGTACCGCCGCACCACCACACCTTACCGTCTCTTTCTGTCCTCTCCATTCGTCGTTCAACCATCCGACCATCCTTCCATCCACCACTCTCGAAGCGGCTGTCCTCCTCTGCTTCCACGTCTCTCTCAACTGTCACTGCCACCACTGCGCTTGCCCTCCGCCTTTGTTTGGGTTACCAACTTCCAAACCCCCTCTCTCCCTTCTTCAACAAGCTTGTTGCGGCTGGGCAGTTTTGAATCAGCACATCCAGATCCTGACCATCTTCATCCTCCTATCGGCAACGTGATTGCTTCCCGCTCTACTCCGTCTCCATATACGGGCAGTATCCTGGTGAGCACTTCGTCCTGTCCTGTCCTCGTTTCCTGTCCTTCGCAGTCCAACGCTTCCGTTTCCCACCATTTCAACACCACCCCCCGTCACGTCGGCATCCCCTTGCCCTGTCCTGTCCCATCCTGTCTGTCTCCTTTGACCTGACCATACCTACTCCGTACCTACCATCCGGCAAGGTACCTTACCTTACCTCACCATACCATTCTTTTCCTTGAACCTTACGGCGACCCTGCCGCTCTCTGCGACTCTAAACCGCCTGCACACCCCGACCCCCGACCCCCGAC